>JAVXUM010000030.1:27471569-27482770 GCA_035590655.1 Pouteria glomerata
CCCAGTTCTGAGTCCAAAATCAACTCAACACAGTCAGCCCAAATGGCAAAAAGTTATCATTCATCGTTCAACACCAAGCACAGAGCTCTTAATCTCAATTCTCAACAGGCTCCTTCCTTAGCACACAAACCAAAAAACAAAAGAAAATGGAAAAAATGGAGGGAGCAGAGGAACACCAACACCGCCAAAATCGCCTCTTTTTTTGGGGCAACACACCAGAGGAAGAGTATTACTCCAGCCATGGGATCAAATCCACCAAGTCCTTCTACACCTCGCCCAGAGGTCTAGCCCTCTTCACTAGGTCATGGCTTCCGCTGACCGACCCACCACGTGGACTCATTTTCATGGTCCACGGCTATGGCAACGACATCAGCTGGACCTTCCAGGCGACTCCAATCTTCTTAGCCAAACATGGGTTCGCCTGCTATGCCCTAGACCTCGAAGGGCACGGCCATTCCCAAGGCCTCAAAGCCTTCGTCCCAAGCGTCGACCGCGTCGTCGACGACTGTCTCGGGTTCTTCAACTCCATTACCACCCGAAACCCCCAATTCGAAAACCTCCCCAAGTTCTTGTACGGGGAGTCAATGGGCGGCGCAATTTGCCTCTTGATTCATTTCAGAAACCCTAGCCCCTTCGACGGCGCGATTCTGATCGCCCCAATGTGTAAAATCGCCGACAAAATCAGACCCAGATGGCCAATTCCCGGAATTCTAACATTGCTTGCCAAATTTGCACCCACTGCGCCGATTGTACCCACGCCGGATCTTCTGGAACAGTCTGTCAAAGTGCCGGAGAAGAAGGTGATTGCCGGGATGAATCCGATGAGGTATAGCGCCAAGCCCAGACTGGGCACTGTGGTTGAGCTCCTGCGAGTCACTGATTATGTGAGCCAACATTTGTGTGATGTGAGCCTTCCGTTCATTGTATTACACGGGAGTGCAGATTTGGTGACTGATCCAAACGTGAGCAAAGAGTTGTATGATCAGGCGAGGAGTGAAGACAAGACCATAAAGGTCTACGATGGAATGATGCACTCGTTGTTGTTCGGAGAGCCTGATGAGAACGTTGAAATTGTCCAAGGGGACATAGTTTCATGGCTGAATGACAAATGCTAAATGCTATTTCTTCAATGCTATCTGAATCAAATTTGTAATAATTGATTTGCATTTGAACCCATTCATTGTCGATTGTGATTTGGTTTTCTCATTTCCCATTTGAAAAACAATATAAATTGTAAATATCTTTTCTGGAATTAAATGGAATTGGTATGGTTTCATCATCTGATCTTATTGTTTCCGTGTGTACTTTGCAACTGTGCATGACCTGTTTGGTGGAAGTCCTCAGCGGAAAATTCTTTTGCATGTAACTACTAGGGGCAAGAGTAAAATAAACATGTTTGTGAGAATTTATCTATTCCTTTTTGTTTTTTCTCCTACCAATTCAGGGACTTGGGTGAGAAATTTTGCCTGCATATGAAGAGTTACTTGAAAGTTTTCAATTGTCACAGAGCAACTGCAAATCAAATTGTTGTTGTTACCAACATTTTCATGGCACTGTGAAATGAAACTTGCCGTAGACTTTCATCTGCTATAGGCGAATATGAGCTGTATTGTTCTCGTAAGTAGAAGCAAATCTGGTCAGCATCGCTCAAAAATTAAATTTTTCGTTCTGTCATCTTTCTATGAGATCAGATGACTTGAATGGTAATGGGTTTTCGCCGTAAAACCGAGCAATCCGGCCTCTCTGCAGTTTCATCAGTGTTACCAAATTGGGTATTAAAAAAAATGGCTACCAAATGAAATCCACAAAGCGGCCTCCCCAATTGGCTCCTCCATGTTTAATTTGATAACTCTGCTACTGCTGATACAAAATGAAACACAAAATTGCCATGTAAAAAAAAAAAAAAAACTTTGCTTTCAAAATCTGTTAACTAGGGGTTTGAGAGTGGCCATTCCTCTTTGTTATTGAAGAACTGAACACTACAAATGAGAATGTTCAATGAGATTGCATCCATGCATGAAGTTTACAAAGAAAAATAGCAAAACCAGGAAGAGGTCCCACCGAGATTTGAACTCGGGTTACTGGATTCAGAGTCCAATGTCCTGACCACTAGACCATGGGACCATTTGTGCGATAGGGTTATTTAATCATTATCTAAACCAAACTCACAAAAGAATCAAACTAACTTTTAACATGTTAAAACTTGGTTCGAGTTTTTTAGACTCACTTTGAGTTTGATTCGAGCTTAAGTTCAGTTTGATAAAAAAGAATTTAGGTAAGAGCTTAATTTGTAAATAAGTTGATTAAACTAAAATAATGTCATTTTAATTTATAATATAATAAATAAAATATTATAAAAAATATAATAAAAATTTATTAAAAAATATAAAAAAGTTATTAAAAATATATATAACTTTATTGAGCCTTCTCGAAAGCTTTCGGGTCGAGATTTTTTAAACTCAAGCTTGAACTCGAATTTAAACGAGTTACAAATTAAGTTCGATTCAAATTCATTTTAGTCACGAATCAAACTCGAGTTCAGTTTTTTTTAAGTTGAGCTCGAATTGTTTACGAATAGCTCGATTCGTAATCATAGGAAAATATATACACACATACATATTAAAACATTATATAATAAATCCTAAAACAATGAGAAAGAAAACAACATTAAATAAGGTTTTTACAATAGTCTTTTGTTTAATTAAAGAGTGCCGCGATTCGCAAATCTATTTTTCCTTCATGCAGCTCAGTTAATTTATATATTCTATATTTTCTTCAAATAATTCAATAATTTTTTCACGCAACTCACAAATTGAGTCTAAAAATTCAAAAATATTCCCAAATTGCTAAATTTTTAACAACTGATTGTTAAAATTATTTGATTTTTTCAACAAATATCAATTAAAAATTTTTAATTTGTTTAATAATCAGTTGCTAAAATGTTTCATTTATCTGTCAAAAATTTATTTTAATAAGTAATTATCCAATTTATTTGATTTTTTTTTGCAAGTGATTGTCGTTATTATTTGATATTTTCTGTAAGTTTCTATTAAAATTTTATGTATAATTTTTAGAGTATGAGTTATGTATAATAAATATAAAGGGCAAAGAGGTTATTTTTAATTAAGGTATTTTTGTCATAAGATGGAAAAAATTTAACTAAGTTGCAGAAAAAAAAAAAAAAAAAAAGTTACGAATAGCAATACCTTAATTAAATTTTATGGAGTAAAAATTATCTAATATGCTATGATATCGAATTTATTTTGGTCCATGTTATTAACAAACATTAACATACATGGTTCTATAATATCAACAAATATAAGTCTCTTTATTTTTTGTATTGGGTAAGAAAGGGTAAATATTACCCCTATTATATTATACCCTTTTTAATTATGTTTAGTATGTTGCATTAAAATTTAAATATAATAATTGTTTTCCCCTCTAGAATTAAATAATAGTTTTTCATGGATTGGGTAAAAATGGTAAAATTTTATGGAGAAAAAAATTAACGATTACTCTCACAACATTTGTACTTCCTCAATTTTTAATCAAATGCCAAGTGCACCCTAAGTTTTGCATCTCCTAGTGCATGTTTGTTTCCCGAACAAAGAAGGTGGGATTAGCTTTGTTGTCCGTGAACCCCACCTCATGTGTTGTTTGAGTTACAATTCGGTAATATCAGACATGGCTTGGCTGGACTAACAATCTGGCTTTTGGTTGGACAAATTATCCCACGGGGGTGGTGGGATAATTAATCCCTCACCTCCGGATTTGATTTCCGCCGAGATCTAAAAGGTTCAAAATTATTTTCTTTCATATCACATGTTAAATCACATCTTTTATCCCACTTTATATCCCATTAATCAAACACCAAAAAAATAATCTCACATAAAAAATTAATCCCATCTGTTATTTAATCTCACATATTATTTCTGTAGACCCCACAGTATTACTTATCCTCCATCATCCAATCCCCAAAAACAAACGTAGCCCTAAGGTTAACATAGTCCAACCTCAAAAGACATATACATTCCATTGATATGGCACTCATAGATCATACATTATTGCCACATAATTTTATTTTATTTATTTCATTTTTTCACATCTCCTAATTTACTCATTAACTATACAATTCATTAGATGTTGCAACAAACAGGTGAGAGTTCCAAGTTAAAGTTACCAAAAAAAAAAAGAAAAAAAATAATGCCACATAATTTGGCGCATAGTGAAACAAAATTTGAACCAAAATGAAAATATGGTTATATTTACCAAATCAATCTAAAATTTTGCGGTTTGTGCATCGGAGAGGAAAGAAAGAAAATGAAAGACTTCTAACATTTACAATTTAATATATATATATATATATGTACAGATATAATTGTAACCTATTGATCTCCAAATCCTACACAATGGCACATTATCAGAGAAATCAGTTGGTGAAAATGGGGAAAAAAATAGATGGGGAAAATTCTTCCATAGACTATGCAAATGACCTCTTCCTTTGTAAATGAAGCCTTCTTTTCTAGCTACACCAATTGTTGGACCAGCTTCGACAGTGAAGATGATGTTGTTTGTTGCTGCTGCTTCTAATAAAGAATCTATGGTAGGAAAAAAAAAAAAAAAGGACCTCCAATTAACCTATAAAAGAGTACCCTAATTAAGACATGAACAGATACTCCAAGTCCTCTTCTGTAAGACGAGTCTGACGACTACCCCCCTCATCCTCACCGAATGCAGATGCAACCATTTCTCTCTTTTTTAGCTGCAAAACAAGCAGAAATACTTGCATTAGTATTGACGAACAACACAGGTAGTCAGGAGAAACATATGCCATGGATACTTTGTAAATGAAGATCAGACCACATCCTCTGACACACATCCCTCTTCAACGAGGCAAAATGGTGAGATACGAAGTGCAGATGAATATGACATTAAAAGAAAATGAAATTTTGTCCAAGCTGTTCCACATCGCTAAATAATTCTTCTTTCTTTTCTTCTCTCTTTTTTTTTTTTTTTAATAAATTCATCCATGTTTCCATAAATGTGGGCTCTCCTCAGCTGTCGATCATTTGCCTTAAGTGTGCATTACTCCACATTTTAGTGCCATATATTCATCACATTAAAAAAATCAACAAAGAAGAAATATGCTCAATTAGATCTCACCATACTACTGTAAAACCAAGTAGTGATCACGAACAATTTTTGATGAAAAGAAGAGAGGAAAAAATTCAGAGCCAATGATACCATGACAGTATCCACACTCACGAATTGATGTTCTAATGAACTGCAGATTTGGACACAAAACAATACCTGAAGAGCTAAAATGCGATCTTCAACTGTATCTTTTACTGTCAACCGCAAAACTGTAACAGGACGAGTCTGTCCAATCCGGTGGGCTCTATCCACTGCCTGATCTTCAGTTGTGGGGTTCCACCAGAGGTCCAGAAGAAGAACATGACAAGCTGCAACCATGTTGAGTCCAAGACTAGCAGCTTTCAAGGACATAATCATCACAGACACCTATATTGTAATGAAATGTAAAGGATCAGATTCAAAGAGTTAAAATTTTTCAAAAGTAGCAAATATCACAGCAAAGTAACAAACATGCCACAATCCCCACAAACCTCGGGCAGATCATTAAAATCTTTCACAGCTTTATCTCTGGCAGTAAGAGACATTGTCCCGTCAAGTCTCCTGTACTGAATGGAGGAATTTTTAAGACAAGTTTCAAGCAAATCCAACATCCTTGTCCACTGGGAGAAGACTATTGCTTTCTCTCCCGATACTTTAATCAAATCATTAGAGCATTTAACCAAATCCGAGTTTCTGCTGCCAAGCAAAAGAGTATCAGATGAGTCTTCTGGACGAGTGACACCATCATCAATAGAGGTCAATGAGCTAGTTTGCGGTGCCCAATAGCTTGGCTTAGAAAGCGATTGGAGAACCTCAAGAGCAGCCTTGATTTTGGAGGAATCAAATGAGTGACTCCAGGAACTATTCTCTAGCTTATCAGAGACTTCCGAAACAGAACAATCAGGAGTACCATCATTACAGGGCCACTCAGAGAGAGAACATTTTAAAGTGTCTCTAGAAAACACTGAAGATGCAGCGAGTCGAGCTTTGCAATTTGTGATGGGGCACTGGTTGTCATCACCTGTCAGATGTTCACAGAGGCACTGATTGCAAAAGACATGCCCACAGCTTGTAACAACACCATCCTCAGGTGGATCCTATGAAAGGTAAACATAAATTTTTCAAGAAGTACCTCACAAACTTGGTCTATTAGAAATTACTTTTGAACCAGAAATTAGAGAAACAAAGAAATATGTAATCTGAAACATTATGATGATATCATTGACACGCAGGATTTAAGTTTCTAGCACATAATACTCCATCATATCGGTTACAAAATTCCATTAACAGGAACCAGCACTAGTTAATATCTCTAAGTTTCCATCAACTGTAATGTTTAGAATACTGATCAAGCCACCAATCAGAATAATAGTATATGGGACTAATAAAATAGTACTTCTCTAGATACGCACAATGGGCATACCTATCATGCTCATTTCTGGTCTTGCATCTTATATTCCACCAAAGCATGCACTTTCTCCAGGACTCTATCAGCAATTGACCAATAAACCATCCATTTTTTTAATCAATATTGCTAAAACTTGAATTAGGAGCAACTAGCTTCTGCAAAACTTAGTGGCTTTGTTTTTTACCGGCTATAAATTAAGCCCACTGTCCCATGCACAAGGGTATACTAACAACCTCAGAAGGATCAGGGAAAATCAATATGAAACTTAAGCCTAAGGAAAACCCATCAAAATGTTATATGGACATGGAATCTATGCCATTAGTGTACTCTAAATTTCTAAATGACATATACATTTAAAATATCAAATATATAGTTTCTTGAAGCAACAATAAGGGAAATTTCAGTAAAAACAGAAACTTTCCAAAAGGGACCAGTAAGTAACCACGTACATTGCATATGCTACAAATTGCCGAGGAAGCCTCCAACAAATTCAGAAGACAGACTTGCTTCTCCCAAGGAAGTTTCCTTGCCATCTCAACAGATGATCTCCACATGGAACTAGAATTGTATCCCCTCACAAGAAGAGGATGATCACAAGCTTGTCGAAGGCGCAGGAGCATCAACAAAATGTTAACATAATTTTGTTTAACAGTTCCAGCAGCAGCATATTCCTGAAATAATACAGCAACCTAGCGGTCAAAAGTAGGGTTATAAAAAGGGAAACAAAGCGTGATTACAACATGAAAACCTTAGAGGAGGAGATGCAGAAACAAAATCAGATAGTATTTTCAAAGCAAAAACATACTGCAAACTGCGCTCGGGAATCAGCCTCTAGCCTGCAGTAAAAATCCCGCTCCTCCTTTGTGAAATCAATTTTTTTCAATTCTACCAATTTTGGAGGTAAGTTGATAATGGGTTCTCCATCAAGAAGTGTTCCTAGAGCAAAAAATCACCGACAAACAACTGTGAGTGCCTGCAGCTGTTTGTATATTGATATAGTCCTGGTAAAAGTTCTACCGAAAGTACAATTAGATGAATAAATAAAGCATATGCACTGTACCTCAAAACTTATGAATCTACATAAATAACGCCAGCATTCATAAAACCAACATCAAAATGTAAATTAATTAATGTTCCTCAAAATCAGAATTAAACTTGCTTATGCTGACAGACATCGTCACAAAAACCATAAGGATGAGGCAAGCAAGCCTCAATTGTTAGGCCATACACCTAAGGAATGCACAGGGATGAAAGTTAAACACTGAAAAGAATTGAAGGAAACAACTGCAAAGCTTCTTAAGAGTATGTGAGTGGAAAGAATATTATAATCTCTTGCAAAAATAAAAAAACAAGCTTCAAATTTAATTCATCACTTGCGAGAATAACGTTGCAAAGAACAAAAGACATAAATGAGAAAGGGAAAGACAGGAGGCAAGAAACCAAATTAGGTAAAGTTAATCTAGTTGTCATTTAAGAAAGCCACTGAAGACAAAATAAACTTAACAAAAGGAAAAAAAAAAAAAAAAAGCATTCATGCCAATTCACCTTTTGTGCGACGTAGCATTATCGTCTTCAAGATGGCTTGTAGCTTTTTGTACCCAATTGTTGGATTCCTATTAATTGGTACTTTTATCGTAGAGCAGAATGATTTATATCCAGCATATGGTTCATATCTAAGAAACCTGAAGTAGCTATAAAGATCATCTACTGCATTTTGGATAGGTGTTCCTGATAAGCACCACCTGCGTTTAGCACGGAGCCCCCAACAAGCTCGAGCTACTTGAGTTCTGTGATTTTTGATGCTTTGTGCCTCATCCAGCACAATCCTAAACCAGCCAACCCTAGCAAGAGGTCGGGCAGCAGATTCAAGCAATGCATCATCCATTCCCTTCTTATCCTTGACAGCTCTTTTGACAGGATTTTTTCTCTTCCTATCAGATGACAGTTCCATAAAAGGAACAAGATGAGCTTCTTGCCTTCCAGTCTCATCATCTTTATCAACAAGATGCTGTTTTGGGACCTCCATACTTACAATTGAATATGTAGTAAGGACAACATCATACTTGGCCAGCTGACAAGGATCTTTTGTTCGATTGCTTCCATGATATACTAAAACAGACAGATTAGCTCTGCTAGTCACCTTATTATGCAATTCCTCAGCCCATTGGCGTAGGACACTTGTAGGACACACAACAAGGGTTCCAGCAGCTGGCCTATGCTTTGCTTGCCCAGAAGTATCCATAATCTTTATTGTACTGTCATCGGATAAAATTTGACATGATTTGATATCCTGCTTTAATCCATCAAGCTCGGACAGACAGTCATCATCTTCATCCAAATTTAACGTCTCCATTTTCTTTTGTCTCAAATTCTCTGGACATTGTGGACAAGCAGTGGAAAGCGGAGCCCTTTCCTTGAGTATAAGTGCTATTGTTGAGATTGTTTTCCCAAGTCCCTGCCAGAGATTGATGATACAATCCCAAAATAAAATCAAGATAAGTTCCTCAGATTTTCACTGTAGAAAAGCAATATAAACTCAGGACCAAAAAGAAAACCTGATCATCTGCAAGGATTCCTCCAGAGCAGTGTAAGATGGCAGTCTCCTTCTGGACCATCCAAGATAAAGCAATACGCTGCCCAGAACATCAACAAATGTCAGTCCAGGCAATGCACAAACAGAAATGCTCATAGATGTGTGCAAATAAAATTGAGAAGTTTCCACAGCACTACAATAGAGCAAACTTGGTTCGAGTTCTTGAGTGCAACAAACAATTAGAATGATCCAATCCATCCTAAATTTGTCTAACATTCATCCTACTTCAATTATTTCCATTGAAACAAGCACCGAAGGTGATGTATAAAGTGCAATCTATTTTATATATCTATAAAATAAAACACATTCCATTTTAAAAATATCCCTCTCACAAACTATCATTAACGGCTGAGATTTAATTTCACAAATAATCCAACGGTTTCCTTTACATCACATAAACTTCTACCATAACTTCCCGCCCTTCCGATTTCCTTATTCTATCTTTTCCTATTCTCCCTTCTCACTCCCCACATCTGTTCTCTCTCTCTTTCTCTCTCTCGCCAACATTTTCCTCACTCACTCTCCTTGGCCGAGCAGCACCGCAAAATTACCACAAGGTATAGTCACAAAAGCTAGAGCTCGGAGGCACAAGTAACAACGACTGGAGAAACCTAGGGTACGGTACCCAGCTTTTTTCACTCCCAGTTTTTTTTCACTCCCATATTTCTCTTTTCAAAGCATAAATAATATACATGTGTCTACATTAGTACGAAAGAATGGAGGAGAAAAAGGAAAAAAATCTCAGCCCCTAGAGAAGTGGTTCCCCTAGAGGTATAGGTTGTGGAGTTCGGTGTAAGAGGCAAGTTCGGAAGGAATGGGACCAATGAGGCCGTTGAAGCGGAGGTTGAGCGTGCGGAGATGAGTTAAATTTCCGACTACGCCAACAAGGATTCGGCCGGAAAGAGAGACACCAGGGAGGCGAAGGCCGGTGACTTGATTGTTCTCACACTCAACCATGAGCGGACCCAAATATGGGCTCACCTGCATTGTAGCCCGAGTGGTCCATACAAAGTTTTTTTTTTTTTAATGTAATATATTTTTATTTTTAAGATTTAGTCCAGTTTAAATTTTTTTTAATTTCATTTAAAGTTTTTTAGCCCAAATGAATTCAAAATTCTGGATCAACCCCTACACTCAACGCCTGCCCATTGGCGTGGGCTCTGCTGCTGTGTGTTCCAAAGCAGTGTACGGCCACTTAACGCCGACCGGAGTGCCAACAGCGCCGCTCCGTCCGCCGTCAAATCTGAGTTTTAAAAAAAATTGGAAGAGAAAGAAAAGCATTACCATGCTAAACTGAGGAAATCAAAAATTCATTCTGGTATTTCTGGGTTCGAAACTCTGAATGACTATGAGAGACAGAAACAGAGAGAGAGAAAGAGCGCTTTTTTCTATGGACTTATGGTTATGGTGTTCTGCACTGTGCTTATCTACTGATACTTTTAGAGAGAGAAAGTGACGGAAGGGGATAAGGGCAGTGAGAGTTGAGAGATGTCTGGCTGTGATGTAGACATTAAAACCATTTATCTAATAAAAATACGGAAGCCTGCCAACTTTTGCTGGCCACAAAATTTTAGCTTATTTTTTTTCTTTTGCTTTTGGTCGAACGTGGATCAAAGCGAGAAGCTTTACTGGCGGCACAGTTTTATTTTTTATTTTTTTTTGCTTGAACGTAGTTAAAATCGGGGTGCTTTTACTTCAATTTTGAAAGAAAATTAATTTTTTTATAATTAATTATTAATTAATTATTAAAAGTTAATTTTTTGTATTTAAAAAAATTAATTTTTTAATAATCAACTTTTTATCTCTTAATTACCAAAAAAAATTTTTTTTTTAGCTCTTTGTTAAAATGATATATTTATCTTTCAATGTTTAAAAATAATTTAAAATATAAAATGGTAAATTTTATCATTTTAAAAAAAAATTAAAAATCTGATAACTGAGATATTAGCTTTTTTCCCACACATAACTCTCAACGTCAATCAATCCAATAATTTCTTTTCTGTGTAAAAATGTGGGTGAAATGATTAAAATCTTTTTGAGTTATTGGATTATATATTAATTATATTG
>JAVXUM010000030.1:27492814-27509628 GCA_035590655.1 Pouteria glomerata
CATTTATTAAATTTATTTTTATTTTTTCAAAAAAATGACAACTTAGTCAAAAAAAAATAAAAATAATTAAAAATATTTTTGCTATCTTTTTTTGTTATAAATATTTTTTCAATTTTATCTCCTTATTCATTTTTACTGTACCACGTTACAATAATTTATTTTATTTAACTATTTTATTAAAATTAAATTATTTTTAATGAATAATATAAATAAATTATTAATTAATTAACTAAATTATAATCTGTTAAATAAAATTAATAAACAATTAATAAAATATATTAATTAATAATTAATAATTTAATTAAGTTAATCAACGATAAAATTAATTAAAATAAATTAACAAAATTAATAAAAAATTTATTAAATTATTTATAATATGAAATATAATTAAATTAATATGAAATATATTTTATTAAATTATTTGAGTAAAATAATATAATTAAACTAACTATAGAAATCTCTTTTAAACATAGGCTAATTACAGGAATCTTTTTTAACCCTTTAAATTTATTAATGACATTTATGCTATTTCACTGTAATATCTTAATGGCGTTAGGAAATAAACTAACAGAGGGAAGGTAAGAAGCGAAATAGGGAAGGTAAATATAAGGTTCAATTGATTGAGAAAAAATTTTATAATTAATTTAATATTTAAAAAATTTAAGTGTAATTTAGCGTAAACTTAAATTCATTACAAAAATTTGCAGTAACGAGTGGGTGTCCAATTATTTACAGTTATATCTTAAAGGAGTTCACGTGCATTTCAAATCCGCGGAACGCTAGGAAATGGGAATACACGGGTTCGGTGAGGAAATTAAAGCCAAACCCAAAACAGAGGAGGTCCAATGAGAGATTAGGGGGTTGTCGGATTGCGAAAATGATCTTCCAAAGACTTTGTCAACGTCGGTACATTTTTGTAAGTGATGTTCAAAGACTTTGATGTTCTCTCGTGACTTCTATTAATAATTCAGTACTTTCCTTGGGGGAATAAAAAAAAAAACTTCTCATTCTTTTAACACTACATTTAAAATGACAAAAAAATAATAAAATTAGATGAAAATTATAAATTTGTTATTTACACAATGGGATAAGGAATAACTTTTAAAAATTTTTAATATTTTTTAACAATTCTTATATCTCCAAGTAGAGTCTAATTGCTAACAAAAATTACATCTTTGAACTTGTAGCTAGGTTATATTTGATCACAGTCTAAGAATAGATTTATTTTGAAAGTAAAAGTTATTAGAATAATTTTTATCCTTTATTACATGTATTTACATGAGAATGATAACAATTATTCTGGAGTAACCATTACCCTCGTATAAGAATAAAAGTATTATTCTGAAGAAGAGGTAGATAACGGAAAATAATATAAATTTTTTATCATTTTCTCATTATCCCGTAAAATATATTTTTATAATTCTTTATAATTAATTTTTATCTTTTTAAAACTTTTAAAATTACAAACGTAATATAATTATTATCTAATAATATTTATTCTTTCATTTCAAATATAAATGCCATATATTTGTTACTCAAATAACCGTTACTTAAATAACAATTATTCTCGTAATCTTTTACTTTTAAATTTTTCATCTTGTACCAAACATACCCAAAAAGTAAGATAGAATAAATAAAACGAATTTATTTCACCTAAAGTGATAATTTTTTTTTTTTTTAAATTCCCTCTCTCACTCGCTCCATGTCTCCTTCTCTGAACTTAAAACTTTGTTTTTTTTTGGGGTAAATGCCATAATAAAAAATAGATTAAGAGGACTCCAAAATTTTCCTGCTGATGAAAGTGAATAGCACATTATTGTTGCTCATCTCAGTTCCAGAAATGGAAAGTAATGCAAATGTGTTTACGAGGGCAATCAAGATCTCACGATTCAATTCATAAAACACAAATCAGATGTAATCTCTTCATCCAAAAATAAGGGGTGTGGTAGTATTTTTTTTCACTTTGAAGCTCATTCTTTTCTCAAGAACGTACATATTTTTATAAAGAGAATAAAATAAAAAAAAATGAAGCTTCAAATAATTTTTGCATCAATTCATTGCCAATCTATAATACAACAAAGAAGCAACATGCAGTCGATAGGCAATCAAGCAAGCACCGAAACCACATCTATCAGACCGGAGCAACAGAATCCTGCCCGAGCCTTACCCGAGTTTCAGCCCATCATTGCTAATACGAAGATCATTTCTTGGTTCCCGTAGAGCATAAATATCGAAGCAAATATTCATTGGAAGAGCATGTTTCGGCCAAATCCTGATGTAATCTGGTAACTGCCTTTTGCAATGATTTTAAAGCAGGAAGCAAATTTCTGGAGTTCTGCTGAATAAAGTGGCCATGAGCTTTACAGAGCTCCTGCAACAGAAACCAACCAAAATATATTAGATCTTTCATGGCTCATAACTGGACTATGACAAAGGAAAACATCTATTACTATTACAATAAAGAAACATTCGGGCTTGGTGAATCCTCGTGAAGCTGTGCACTTCAGATAAAATTCTAACAAATTCCATCTTCTACGACATTTTAAACAATGAAACGTAGTTTTGTCATTACAGTTAGGAAATGTTTGGCACGAGGCGAAAATTTTTGGAATGAAAAGATTACAAAGTTAATTATTACCCAATAATAGTTAATAGAGTAACAAGTTCATAATATATATGTTTGGATTGAGAGAGTAAATATTATCCGATAATATGTTCAGAATGCTGAGAGAGAACATTACTTGAGAGAGAAGGGAAAAAGAATATTTTACGGGATAATGAGAAAAGAGTATAATTTTCTTATTACTCCCCGTTACCCATCTCCTCTCACCAGCAACAATTTACCCCCATAAAGGGTAATCCTTACCCTCTCTTCTAAACTAATGTAATGAAAAAAAAATTACTCTAATAAATTTTACCTTCCTTTACCCCCCAAAACAAATGTCCTTGGCATAATAACTGCCCACGTCTAACATGCTATATTTTTCCAGTTAACCCTAGGTCTCACTGTTAATAGGCATACACAAGTGCGTGCCTTCCTTCTCTCGTTTGACCAAGATGAAAGCATAAAGACGGCTAAAGTTATGAGAAAAACCTGACACCATCGAAGAATAAACTCCAAGTGCGGGCAGCTTTCCAAGAGATCTGCAAGTGCTTCAATTAATCTTTGCAGATATTTGACAGGGACGGATGGAGCCACAGCTGGTATATCTACTGGACTAACAGTAACAATACACTTCTTTATCAGATTATCTTCATTTAACCGTAGGCTAAGGATCAGTGCCCTGCTTGGTTGATCTTCGTTTAGTGCTGCATCAACAGCCTGTGAAACAAAGTCAAAAATTATTAACAAACATTTTTATAAACAATAGCAAGCTCTATTCCCCTGAGAAATCAGAATTAAACAATAACTGAAAAAAAAAAAAAGCACTGTCTGCAGTTCCAATAATGATTTTTTACAGATTAAATTCGAGAAATTTCATGTCAGAAAGTTACCAAGAAGAAGTGACAAATAAGCAAAATCATGAAGAACATTGTAATGACATACCTCTGGCGTAACATCTATGTCTAGATCAGTGGGATCAAAGATGAAGGATTCGTCTATTGAATAAACCAGAACCCCCTCTGTTGTTGCTGCCGCCCAGCTCCGGCCAGTTGGTGCAATTCTCAGGCATTTAGTCCGGACAATCGGCCTTCCACGATTAGGCATGGATCCTGGTAAACCATAACCTAAATTTCCCCGGGTCTGTTTATCTATGCCTTCCTCTGCATCACTATTATCATCATCAATTAAATCCAATGGACCAGCTTCTGTCATTTTCTTTGAGTTCAAGAAGTCAAGGACTCCATCCAATGAAAGATTGTGGGTTATTTGAAACTTACGGAGCAGTACCTGAAAGATATCCATGCATAAATGAATCCAGTCTACAGTACCAAAACACAGAACAGTAAAGCCTAAAAATGTAGACGAAGTATTATACATAATCACACATCAGTAAGAGAAGTACGTAAAATGAATTGAAGAAAAAATAGGTCAATATGTTCCATGGATAGATTCTATATTATAGGGATATGGGTGTGAGTACCAGGATCATGGATATGTATCCGGATATCAAATCTCCTAAAACTTTTATTTTAGGATATAACTCCTCATCAAAAGAGGATATAAGGTAGACTTAAGATTACATAGACTGACATTGAGAAGAAAGACCTAATTTTATATAGCCTCATGAAAAACATAACTTATAACAAAAATAATGGAGGAAGAGGATTCATGTAGCTAAACCCAACTAGTTTGCGGCTTTGTTTAAGTTGAATTAAGGATATAGTTCCAAAAATTGGGTAGAATAGGTAGACGTATTGTGAACATTTAAATATGTAATACATAGACGAAAAATACAGTTATCATTTAGGATTGTACAAGAAATTAAATGAAATTTAGAGGCAAAGGATAGATTTTTATCTTCCATTTACATAAAAGAGATTTTTATCTTTCATTTACATAAAAGACATACTTGAGAATGGTCTAGAAATAGCTCAAAATCAAGCAGGATGCAATGTAACAAAAAACAGTGGAAAAGGTTTTGCAAAGAGAACGAAAGCTATTTCTAGACATAAAAGAATTGAACTAACCTGATCAGCAACATCATACATACAAATGTATTTACTACTTCCTCCAGCCAATATGTAGTTCCCATCGGCAGAATAGCATAATGTTGTGAAGCACTTTCCAGAACTAGAGTTAGCAGCCGTTCTACGATCAGTCATAAGACGGCCGCCAGCAATGTCTCTACGGCCCTCAATTGTGTACATTAACAAGCCATCAATTGGATCCCAGAAATGGATTTGCCCATCTAATGTGCTGCAAGCCAATTGCTTTCCATCTGGTCGATAAACAACTGTAAGAACATCATGCGTATGGGGAAATGTTTCAACTGCACCTTTTCCTTCAAAAACATCCCACAAGCGAACAGTTTTGTCCCATGAAGATGAGGCTAAGATGGCCTAAATGTCAGCAGAATAATTCATAAGCTCCATGTCAAGCAAGTAGCAAGAATAAAAGAACTTGACTATGAAATATGATATTCTCAGGAAATAAATAATTAATGCCCAAAAAACATTGAAGAAATGAAGATTTCTAATAACAAATGCTCAAATAAAGAAACCACTAAAGGAAGCAACAGCAGTACACTATTGGGCATGAACTACACCAGAACTCTAAAAGTATAAACAAATGAAGCATTATTCTGCATACAGATGAAACACAATTCAACTCACGATAGTAGGAGAAAACATTAGCCCGTGAACAGGACCCTCGTGACCACTAAGAACATCCAACAGCCGCCCTGTCCTCATTGACCAGACAAAAATCTAAATGCATGCACAAAGAACAGCCCTGTCAGCCACTCAAACGATTATAGGAGAGCAATGTCAAAATCCATCTGACAATGCACATACCTCGAATGAATCAAGAGTTCCAGCACAAATAACCTCACCACTTTGATCTGATGCTAAAGAAACAAATTGCTTAGAAGAAGGGGTAGTGAAGGTCCTAAAATTCCGATACCGCAAAAGATCCCATGCACGAACAGTCCCATCAAGAGATGCACTTAATAGACAGTGGTTGCTGGCCATAAAATGGAGTGCAGTGACTGCATTAGTGTGCTCCGAGAATGTCACAAAACAGAACCCCGAAGAAACAGTCCACACCTATAACAAACAAGTGCAAGAACTCCATAAGCTCACCACAGAAATTAAAAGATGAAATGCCTCAAAGCAAACACAAGGTAAATCCCAGTGCAAAAGATAAAAAAAACTTGCAGAGTCTAATAAAGTGGACCTTCAGTCAACCATGAATCTACAATAACAAAGCAATCCAGCAGAAAGAAACTAGACCATTCGTAGCCCATTCTATGCATGAAGGGTCCTCTCTGCACAAATCATTAGCATAAATTGAAGAAACCATAAGCAATAAAATCATTGGCCCAATTCAGAAAAGGGCTCACACACTAGCAGCTAATCATCTATTTCTTCTGTACATATGCAATTTTAGGCAACAAAACTAAGATCTAAATTAGTTTATCCTAATTAACAGATTGCAATGTAGAATCACTTCAAATGATTCAGAACCATTCAGTTACTTGAGTGAATGTATACAAGACTCATTTATCATTCACCTTCAGTTTGTTATCATCTGCTCCGGTGGCCAAGTACTGTGAATCTGGAGAATATGCCAGACAATTCACGTCAAAGTAATGTCCCTGCTGTTTAAAGATGTAATTTTCCGACTTCCATTCCCAGACAAGCAACTGCCCAAGTTTTGCACAGCCGAAAGTCAACCAATTCCCAAGATCATTGAAAACGGCAGTTGTAATCTTCAGCCTTGATATTGACAACAAGTGAATGCAAATAAAATCTGGCATCTGATACAGCCCAAACACTCCATTTGAGAAGCCCACAACCACAAGATCAAGACCCTTGTGGTAATCACAGGATGTCAACTTTGCCGGAGCCTGCATAAAGTAATCCTTCTTCAACAACTCCCATTTTCCTGTGCGCAATAAATATCCACTTTCATCTTCCAAATTATTATCTCCATCATCAAAATTCTTCCGTTTCTTCGCATTGCGATTAACATCACCATCATTATTCTGGTCTGGTCTCAACTCGGGTGTACCCGGAGCCTGTGGTTCTGGACTTTCATCTCCTAATTTATCAATTTTATCATCACCAACAATATAACTCCAGCTAAAAATTGCACCATCCCGCGATAATGTATAAGCTCTATTAACCCTGTTCGTTTTCTTATCGATACCAAAGAAAGAACCAACAATTGTGTCTCTGTGACCTAGAAACAAGAAAGGCTTGTTATAACCCTTCGATTTCTTCAAGTAAAACAATCTCGCAGTCAAGTCTTTTGACCCAGCGAGCACGTAGTTCGAGTCGGGACTCCAATCCAAAGAAGTGACCTTATCATCGCAATCGGCAAAAGTCCGAACCAGTTCAAACGGGAAAAACTCCTTTCTGAACCCCGGGGACCGCCAGATTTGGACCAATTTTCCAACAGCGACAGCGATGAAGGCGCCGTCGTGGCTGAACTTCACTGCTCCAACGGGCTTCTTGAACGAGATGCGATGGAGGACGACGCGGCGACGGAGGTTGATGTAGAGGCAGCGAGAGTTGTCGTCGATGGCAAGGAGGAAGAGACCGTCGGGGGAGATGGCAATGCGGGCGATGTTGGAGGAGGCCTGGCACGGTAGAGTAACAGTCTCAGACTTGACGAGGTCGGTGACGGAGATTCGGTTACCGACGGGTGAGATTAGGAGGTTGTTGTTTGAGACAACGGCGTTTCCGCCTCTGTACGGCGCTCCGAGGAGGTTCTGGAACTTGAAGTTCATGGTGGTTGATAGTCTCACACCGGACTGTAAAACCCTAGCGTCAACCTTGATGAACCCTAAAACCCTAGCATCAACTTGATTAGCTGATCAAAAATGTTACCCCAGTTGGAAGTTGGGCTAGCCGTTGGGATACTCTGTGGCTTGATGGCCCACTTTATTTAATAATTTGGGCCTTCATCAGATCATGGGCTTTGAGGATGTTGTTTCTACTCCTCCTAACTCATCTCTTTGTCAATCGTAAAACCCAAAATCCCAGAGGACCTGCTCGGCTCTGCCTCTTGACTGTCCGCGCCCTCGCTCCTCCTCCTCCTCCGCCTCCTCCTCCTCCTCATTTTTCCTTCTCTAAGCAGCTGCGATTCTGATTCTTTGTCATGGCGAGACGAAAACTGAAATCGCTCGTAACATGTTTCACTCCTGAAGGCAACTATTTCGCCATTTTATCCCCAAACGGAGTGGTCAAAGTAAGCTCTCTCTCTTTGTATATGTGAATGAATTCAGGCAGAGAGCACAAACACAGACAAATACTTTTAAGCTACAAGCACTTTCACCTAGTTGTTAGTGATGTTTTCAAGGGAAGACGTGTAATGCTCCTCGTTTTCATGGGACTTCATTGTTGTCTGTTAATGACGGTGTAGGTGCATCCTGGAAATTCTAGGGTTCTTGTTCAATATCCTGTATTTGTTTATTAGGTTCTTTGTGCCTCTGTGTTAGGTCTGAATCTTTGTGTGTCCATGCTTCTCGTTATTAATTTTGTGAGTTCACGTTAGTAACTTGCTTTTTTGCTGTCAAAACATTCTCTTTTCAGAAGGACAAACTGCTAAACTAAAGAGAGAGGAACCGTGATTGGTGAATTTGGTTTTAAAACAGATATATTATGGAGTGGTCACTAAATTTTTCACTAAATAGACTAGAAAGTTTAAAATTACAGATACCTTAGGGTCGAATACGCCAAGGAATAAATATATATTTATCTATAAACATAAGCATAAACTATTTTTTTATATTGTAAATACAGTTACTTTTTATAAGTATTTATTTTGAAAAAATATTCATAAATAAATTAAAGGTTTTAGGTTTTAAAATTTTTAAAATAAAAAAAAAATTGAAGGAGAAGGAATTAATAAATTTAAATTATTTTTGTCACGTTATATAATTTCATTTTTATTTTTCAAAATTACAATGCGCTGCAAAAGTTTATCATAATTGGCAGATCTGGAGCACAAACAGTGGCAGTCTGTTGACAGAGTGGAGGCAATCAGATAACGATTCTGATGTTACTTTTTCTTGTATGGCTTGTAGTTTCATTGGGAAGAAGGTGATATAGCACTCTCTCAGAGGCTGAAATTTTGTTTTGTTTCCTGTTTTGTTGGTTCTGAATTCATATCATGTGTATGTGATGCTTGGATTATTTTTTCAATGTTTTTAGGCCAGACAAAAGCGTGTGACTTTCTTATTAGCTCTTGGCTCTGATGCTGGGGAAATTTTGGCTGTTGATGTGATCTCCGGTGAAAGGAAGTGGAAATCTACTGGATGCCATGTTGGGTAAGCTAGTTATGCTAAGTGCTCATACATGAGTAGTTGATTTCTTAGTGAAAGGAAGTGGAAATCTACCGGATGTTATGTTGGGTAACTTAGTGGATCTCTTATTCTAGAAATTTGAAACACTGTTCCTGCAGGCTGCATGTGGGGAAATTTCATAAATGTGTATTTAGGCATTAGAGGCCGTGGTAAAACCCATCACTTGATTATGCCAGGGTATGAGTTCTTTTGCATGTTGGTAATCTCATTCCTTGAGTTTGGTATGGACGATAGAGAATGGTAGAGTCACCTGCTAAAGAAGGAATGAAAAATTGTTTGATTATATTGACAATTTTGTCTCATGAAGCATGCCTTAGATATCTTTTTGAAACTGTTACACGCGTAAATCCTTGATTTGCCAAATCAACTCTTTCTTAAACCTTAGTTAATAGCTTCTGGGAACATGTGAAACTTTCTGTATTTCACCTCTTAAGGAAGTTCAGGGTTTTAACTTCTGCAAATGTAACAGACATATATTGCTGTTGTTTATGATACAGTGACCTATACTGCATAACTTGATTATACTACCTATTATGTGTACAGTGGTATTGCTGGTCTATCTTTTACAAATAGGGGTCGTATTCTTCATACAGTTGGTAGTGATGGAATGGCTTCTGAGATGAACTCAGAAACTGGGGAGGTTCTAAGGGATTTCAAAGTTTCAAAGATGCATATCACTTCCTCAGCTTCTTGTTCTGGTGGGTAATTAAGGCATTGCATTTCTATCTATTATTAACCCAATGTTTGTGTTTTAAACTTATTTTGGAGTATCACCCCTTTTTGCTTATTTTGGTTGATTTGGAAAAGAAAGAGAAAATTTTTGAGGGCAAGGAATTGGCATTATATAGATTAAAAGAGTTTACTTTTTGCAAGCTTGTATAGTTGGAGAAAGGGGGGGGTTGGATCCAGATTTTTGAGTGTTTTGCAACTTTTGTTGAGAGTATGATCATTTAGCTTGGGTGGGCCTGTAAATCATTTTGTTAAAGCATTTTCTTGATGCTTTTTAATAAAATTTGTATTTATCAAAAGAGAAGACTGTTTGTGTTTTTAACTTTCTATATATTATTAACCCAATGTTTTTGTTTTTTTAACTTTCTCTCTTCATTTGTCATGGCAGATGGGAAAACCTTAGCTATTTCCAGTGGTAAGATACATATTTTTAGTTGGAAAAATGGCAAAGAGCTGCTGAAGTTTTCTGCTGATGGGGCAAGTTATCTTAGTTTCCTGACATTTATTGTACAACATATAACAATCATAGGGAACTAAGATCTTGTTATTGTTTATTATTACAGAGCTTGGTGCAGCATATTTCAATTTCTGATGAAGTCAAAGCCATTGTTACATCTGGGTCCAGTGAGAAACATCTTCAAGTGTGGAAGTGTGATTTAAATTCTAAATCTGTGAGCAAAGGACCTGTTCTTTCCATGAGACACCCTCCAATTGCATTTGAATGTTGCAGTGGTGCTGATGGAGACGATAGATTAATTGTCCTTTCAGTTTCAGAGTCGGGTGTAGTTTATGTATGGCATTTGAAGAACATCTCTGAGGAGGAGATAACTCCAACTAAGGTGACAGTTAAAGCTAGCGAAGGTGAATTGGACTTGCAGAAGAGTGGAAGTGCCAGGAAGAATCGCTTATCAATAATGGCTGCCAGATTGCTTCCTTTAGAGACTGGTGAACAAGTGACAGCTCTTATTGCACATGGTTCCACTGACTGCCCTCAGTTTTCTTTCTTGGATGTCAGTAACCCAGCAGGAGACATTGTTATAACTGCTGGAGATGATATGAGGAAAAAAAGTAGTGAGACTGCTAAGGAAAAAGATAATCCTGTTGAAAAAGGTATGTCAAGGTTTTTGCTCTCTTGTTGGCAATAAAAACAATGAGCTTTGTCTTCCATGTTCTCTTTATTGTATTTTTCCCCACGTATTTTGAGAATTAATCCCTTTCTTGTTCTTTCGACTATTGCGGGCTCTATCTAATCTGCTTAGGTGATGTTGCCTGTCTGGCTAGCGGGAAACCATTGAATTAAGATTTTTTTCCTTTGTCTTTTTTATTTCCTTATTCAATTCATTTTATTTTTATTTGCTTTTTGATTCTCATCTTACTAAATGTATAATCCACCATTTGTTTTCTGTTTTTGAAGTTATTTTAATTTTTACCAGTCTGTGTCACAGCTTTTAGTCTGAATGTTGGTTCCAATTTTATCTATTTAAAGTTTATGCTTCAATGTTATAATTAATTCCACCCATTATATTGCAAAGCAATTTCAATTCTACATTTGTGTGCAAAGTTTTTGGTTTGACTTTTTACTTTTCTTTTTGAGAAGTTAAGCATTTGCAAGTGTGTATGTTATGAGAACAAAGTTGATTCATTTCAGTGATATGAATGTAATATGATATACATTCTGTCCACTTTTGCTGTTTCTTTCTAATGATTCTGAAGCACGGTTGTGAAAAAAAATTTCACAGGTCTAGCTGAAGAGGATTTAGAAGCAGTAACTGTGCCAGTCCAAAATAAAAAAGCCAATAAGAAACGTGCTGCATCTGGCCCAGATCTTGCAGATACTGAACACTCAGTTGATAATGGTGAGTGATTGACATTTTTCTCTACTGCTGGAGAACCCTGATTACACAGTGTCGGATCTTGATAAAGTCACTCTGTGTATCTTTTATGTTTGCTCTTACACAACAGAAATTGCATCTTTTATCTGCAGATACTTTTATGATAAGAGAGAGAGCCTAACCACGGCTAGCATTGTGCAATTTGAAATTTCAGAGTGCATTTATTTTAGTAGTTAGTTGACTTTGTAAATGCCTAATAGTTTCTTTATTTGTGTGGAATGCAAGAACAACCCAGTTCAGATTGGTCATATGAGTCACTAGGTTTATTGGGGTTGTTTTGAGGAAAAGATCAGGGGATTCATGTGGAAGTGCTTTTCATAAAGAACTTCCTTATCCTTCCCTAATCCCCATTTTAGTGCTATAGCATTTAACAGATACTTCTTAGTGGCCACTTTGCCATTGGTGAGTGGAAGTTTGCTGTGAAAAGTTGGTGTATATGTACCTTGTTGTTACATTTAAGAATTCGAGTCTTAATTGAACAGAATAATGTAAATATCAGTTTCTTTTTTGAAAAATTAAGATATAGAAGAAAAAAACGCAAGACTTTGTATGATATCCAAACCTTGGTGAAGTTAATTTGTTCACAGATGGAATTTGTATTGGCCAGTTGAATCTTTGATTCATGTTCAATTGATCCATCGTTAATGCCAATGCCTACTCTTTTTTTTTTAAATTCCAATTTTAAGCATTCTTTCGTAGGAACGCTACTAGTAGAAGGGTCACTTACACAATATTTTAACAAATAAAATTGTTTTTATACCATATGTAGGTCATGGAGAGGTAATGGATGGAAGCCAAATTGAAGAGAATTTAAATGAGCCAACCATGGGAGAGAAACTTGCAAGTTTAAATTTACAAGAGAATAATGAAGTGAAGAGCCTGGAGGAGAAACAATCTTCTTGGGAAGCAAAGCCTCCAAGTGCAGACTCTGTTCAGGTTTTGCTTAAGCAAGCACTACATGCAGATGATAGAGCACTACTCTTAAATTGTTTATATACCCGAGATGAGAAGGTTCTCCCTTTTTCCCTTTCACCTTTGTCGCTGGTTACATGTTTAATGGTGTGAAGGTATGACTCTTCTAGGTCCTGTATTACTTGCAGGTGATTGCAAATTCAATAACTCTATTAAATCCATCTGATGTTCTCAAGCTTTTAGACTCGCTGATATCTATAATCCATTCTAGGTAAAGCACATTTTATTTAATTAATTTTATGCAAGACCTGTATATGCAAATTGAAATGTCATTTTATATGTTACATAAATATCATGAGTTTTCCAACTAATTTGCTATCATGGTACCATCCTGATCTTCTTTTGATGATTTGGTCCTGTGTTTTTGTGACTCATATTTGCATTGAAAACTTTATTCGGAAGTACTGTCGTGCACATAGGCACAAAGCCAAGTCTGTGGTCTGTTAAATGATCATTTTCATCATTGTTACCAATTTTTTCCATTTCTGTGCTTGAATGGATTTTAAATCTTGGTCTATGTAACCTATGTGAAATTAGTAGATTAAAAGGAATTAATATTATTACTAACAATTCCGGAGGATTGAAAATATAACAATTTAAAATTGGGTTGGTCTCCAGGTCATGTTTTGAACTGCTTGTACTTGTGGTGAGGCAGTTGACAATACTGCTGCATAAATAACATGGTACAGAGAAACAGCCTCTACTAAGTGACCAAGTCTTATACAAACTTAAGTCTGCAGTGTTCCAGGAAGAAGAAAAGGAGGAAGACTATTAGTAGCTATTTCTCATTTCTAGCAAAGTGATCAACACCATGCCATTAGCTGTGAAGCACCTAGTCTTATCATGTTTGTTTATTGTCTTAGTGCAGACCACACATGAAGGATGTTTCACTATTTATTAGTTATCAGTTGGCACATGAACTACTACCGAACACCTGTGTAAACTATAAGTTATTTCCAGGTCATTTATGGTGATTGTGTAGCAAGTGGCTGAGAGATTTTGATATTGTTGGTTCATATCTTACTGGCATCTAAAAAGTGAATTCAAACCTCTTTTTGTTTGTAGTTTCAAGATTACTGAGGTTGATGTTTTATTTCTGATACATATAGACACTCTACAGGGGTGCAGTACTTGCTTGTGCGCTTCCATGGCTGAGGAGTTTACTTCTTCAACATGCAAGTGGAATAATGTCCCAGGAATCTTCTTTAATTGCCCTCAACACTCTATATCAGGTAGAACTTGACTCCATAGGAAAGCAAAGCCAATATTCGTCAATTGTAATAAGCTGATTTTGTGCAAAAGGTGTAGTCACTCGACAGGCAAAGTTCAGCTTTCTTGTCACAATGAATGGGGGCTACATCCAATGGTTTTTCATGATCTCAATAAACAAGCAACAAATTGCTCGACACTGTAGCTTTTTTTTTTTTTCCTTTTTTTTTTTTTTAATACTATTATAACGTGTCTTCACATTTTTTGCCATATTTATTTCTTACGGGAGCCATTGTTGTCATCTCTGCAGCTCATAGAATCTAGAGTTTCAACTTTCCATTCAGCTCTTCAACTGTCAAGCTGCTTGGACGTTCCATACGCAGGGGTAAGTAACTTCTAAATGCATACATAAAATGAATGATTAGGTGATGAATTTTACTGATGCTGGTGCTGTTTTGTACAGACTGTTGATGATGATTTTGACGAGAACACAATCACGCCGTTTGTTTACGAGGACAAAGATGAAAGTGAAGAAGAAGAGGAGGAGGAGGAATCCGAGGATGCCATGGAAACAGATCAAGAGGGCAGTGATCAAGAACCATTTAATGCCAATGTTAGGGACATCGAGGGAAGTGATGACATGGCTTTTGATTGATACATAAAGACTGCAGTACTTGATTACTTAACCTACATTAAAATGAATTTTACATGGGAGTGAAATATATAACAAAGACAAGTCATCACTGCAAAGTTAATCTTCTTGTTTCTTGTGTAAACCTGAAAGGATCGGCATATCTTTGCATTAGTTTACCGGGGAGCCTTGTGATATCCGCTCTGCAAGCCTCTCGACTTATTTCCATTTTCATCTCAAACGGATGCAGGGAAAATTGTATCATTTTTTATTTCTTTTTGGGAGAGGTAAGAGAAAATTGTGTTAGGGCTTTTGAATACAAGTGAATTAATGTCATTTTTACCCGGTTTGGTGTTCTTCAACTATTCAGTTTTGTTCTTTGGTTATGTTTTTATTTGTTTATTTTTTCGTTAATTCTTTGATACGGTTGTATCTTGGTGACCGGATGGTTGTGATTATTCAAACTCATTTTAGTGCAAAACAAAATTATAAATTACGTAATATTCTTTCGCGCGCCGCAACATTTGTAATTCTGGGAATTACTTTCCAAAAATCAAAATTGTTGATCAATGGTGAATGGGATATAAATCAAGTCAATTAGTAGGATACTTGAATTAGGCTTATTAAAATTGATTTAAGTTTCGTTCAAGTTCGAGGAGTTTATATATATTATTTAACTGAACGTCTAATTAGTGAAGTTATTGATGTTTTAAGTAATCATATAGTAATATTATTGTTATCGTCAACTATTTTAACTCTCAATGGAAGGAGAGTATAAGAAAATGGAAATTAATTTGAATCGAATTAAAAACTAATTCAAGGTCCTATTGCATCCGGCAACCGCACATCAGCATTAAAGTCAATTTGTTCAATTATATTAAATATAGTACAAAGTTCTAATATACACCGTCTAACAGTCTCGAATTAAAATTATAAAATACAATTCAAAGATTGCTAACTTAATAACAACTAAATATATTTGGTCATAATGTCATATTCAACATAATATATCTAGCGGCCAATCTTAAATATATCATCTCAAATAGAGTAATAATAAACACCTAAATTTTGAGACTCATACTTCAAGTTTACACAA
This sequence comes from Pouteria glomerata, assembly GCA_035590655.1. Lineage (NCBI taxonomy): Eukaryota > Viridiplantae > Streptophyta > Magnoliopsida > Ericales > Sapotaceae > Pouteria > Pouteria glomerata. The sequence goes on from JAVXUM010000030.1 coordinate 27,508,319, forward strand.
ATAAAAGTAAAAATAAGGATAAATCAATAATAAATTTTTTGATCATACTAGTGGCCTTCAGCTAAACTTTGGATGATTGTTCTTAATTTCCAAACGATCACCCATAATATAGAATATGTGAGATCGACAGCTCAATAGGTAAAATGGTGCAAGTGAATATAAGTGTAAATGCTCAACAATACACAAAGTAATAAATATCTTTATTAATAAAATACACGTATATGTTAAACTCTCTATATAATAATAATGTTAGAACCAAACTAATTTTATTATTATAAGAAGGTTATAACTTTAATAGAAATGTGATTATAAAAACTAACTTTTGACTAAGATATTCTTAATAAAAGTTATATAGGTACAATGTGCTCCATTAATATATATGCAGAAATTTGTTGACATTCAAAAGGTTAATTTTCAAGTTGTATATACAATTTCATGCCAAAAAATTATAAACATACTTGAGGAGATAGAATTATTTTAGTTTCAACAATATGGTTTCCGTATAGATAAGTTATTACATATCTGCAAATTCAAAGATGTGACATCAACTCTAAAAAATAAATCATTGTCCTAGACAACTTTAGAGGAACATTTTATTTCATATTAAATATTTATTGTGACATTGTATATTTTTTGTTTTGTTGATAGTTATTGTTATGGGGAGGCAATTTTTTTTTCGTTTTTTTTTTTTTTTTTTTCTTAAGATGAGATCTAAAAAATGATAACTTATTATAATATAGAGGTTATTCATATAGATAATTAGCCTAAGGTGGGATCAATTTTTTTTTTTTTTTAATAACTAGGTGGAGGTTATTATTGTGGGGATGTTTGGTTAATCAAAATTAACTTAAACTCACCACCTTTTATCATTTTTTTTATACTTTCTTCAAATCAAATTTTGTCACATATTATTTTTATACCAAAATTTTGTATTTTTATTGTACTTTTTATCAAATCTGTACCAATCAAACACCTCTTATATAATTATCACCATAGAGAAGTTTCACTATATATGGATAAAGATGAGATTGACATAGCCACGCAACTTTTTCGCAGTTTAACTACTAAGTTTGATAAAATTGAAAAATTTTAACATTAAAAAAAAATTCATTAAAATGTAGTTTCAAGTTTTAATTAAGAAAAATTTAATTGACTAAGACTACATGATTTTAATGAAATATAATCAATCTAGTAATTTTCAAAAGTCTAAAAGTAAGAAATTGTTTTACCAGATATAGTAACAATCCATATATTGCTTACTAAGAGGGTGTTTGGTATGATGAAAAGTGAGATAAAATGAGATAAATTGT
>JAVXUM010000030.1:27517837-27529544 GCA_035590655.1 Pouteria glomerata
CTGTCTGGGATAAATTTTTTGTCTAATTTTGTTTTAGTGTAAACGCTGAAGGTTTATAATGTATCTAATGAATTGAATCACAGAGCCAAAGCTTCCAAGCTTGTTAAAGATGCTGATATGGGCCCAGAACCAACTTGATGAGAAAGCTGCTTATCCTCGTGTGAACGACTTAGCTACTGCGACGCTTGAAGATCCAGTTGTTTAAAAGGTGACAAGCTGTTTGTGTGTATGATCTTGGTTTGCCCCTCTCAGTGCAGATTGATTAGAATGGACTTAAAGGACCCGAGGGAGTGAGGAATTCATGTACTCTTATTTCAGGAGGTCTGTAGTCTAGGTAGGTAAGTCATTCTTGATTGCCATTTCATTAAGATTTAGGGTGTGTCAACATGATATTTTCCTCTGGAAAGCTGTTCCGTGGCCTTAAGTTGCTGTACAGATGATTGCCTATACTTTTCACCTTTTTCAATTCATTGTTCATTTTCTTAGAAATCAGTGTGCATGCTCTAGTTGATCTTATTTGCGTCTAGTTTTTAGGACATTTCTCGGTGCAATGGCAAAGGCATAGGCCGACTGGCCTGTGGAAGGGTATTTAAGGTCAGTCACTTTGCAAATAATTCAATGTTAGGTCTATCCAGTTTGCCCTTCCAGCTTCAGTGACAGTCTTCCTGACCGTGGAGCTGCTTTGGCACGAAAAAACAAATTGATGATTGTTTCCCTTGGGAGTTTGGTCTTCTTCTGTTTTCCTCTCCCAAACTTCTTATTTAGTGTTGAGCTTCTCGATGGTGACCAAGTACCAATTAATTAGGGCTATAAATGAGTTAAGAGTTGTGGATTGTTCAATTTTAAAATGAGTTAATTGTTGTGGATTGTGGGTCCCCCGACTGTGGGGAAATGACCCATGATCAACTGTCACGGCTTTTTTCGCGGAATGTAATTGTCGCGCCACTCTAATCAATTGAATTCAACTTTCCCGCGAAAAATGCACCTGCTGCGGGACTATCCAACATCCCTGAATTTGGAACAAGGTCTAGGGGACTGACGACTTTTCTAACTCGCGGGATCCTCGGAAATTCAGTAGATTGGAGATTGGAACCAGAGACTGTTGGACTTCATCTAACCAATCTAGAGAGAGAGAATCATAAATGGGTGACCCTTGCTCTCCCCTAGGTATGATGAACCAAGGCCAATACATGCATCATGCATTAAATGCCTTGCGTTCTCGCCAACTGTTCTCCTATAAATACGCAACTCATCTCTCCGGAAAGGGGATGTTCATTCAGTTACTTGGTCACTTCTCTCTCTTTTGTTCCAGATTGCTCTGGTTCTCATTCCACCGAACTCTGACAATTTTGCCGTTACTTGATATTCAGCGTAATTTCCAGAAACAACCTCAATACTCCCACAAATATTCCGCTGGGGAATAGTGTCGAACTATTAGTGATGGCAAACGATCAGAGCAGTCATGGAAATGGATCACGCGAAGGAGAGTCTTTGGACTTGAACGCCATTGCAGACTAGGTGAGGGTACTTACGGAGCAAGTGTTGGCATTCCAACTAGCTCAGACTGCTATGCAGCAAGTCCAACAAGTAATGATGGAAGCATTGAAGACCCTTTAGCAGACCCTGGTGGTAGCTCAGCCTTCTATTACCCCCTTCTTGCTTCAGAAGAACCTAGCCTTACTGTGACCCCACAAAACCAGGGACGTCAGGGTATTCCCCAGACAGTATTGTCCCAAATAAACTCTGTAGCCTTAAACTTCACCCTGAGCCAAACACTAATCCAGCAAACTTCAGCCAATCCAAACCAGACATCACTCCTTGTTGAGCCAAGAGCTCCCATCAATCCAACCTTACCCACTCAGAATTCATTTCACCCTACCTTCGTCATCACGCCTCAGGAACTATCTTTGTTAACACTTGATTAATTGAAATCCCATGTCAGAGAGTTGGTTCAGCAGGAGAGCAGTGCTAATTGCACGGGATTAGACTTAGATTGCGTCCCCTTTACCCCGTAGCAATTGCTAACATACCTTATCCAAAGGGGTATGCTGTGCCAAAGTTTATAAAATTTGATGGAAAAATGGGGAACGTGAGAGAACACATTGTCCGATGTATTGACTTCCTAGGAGTGCATGCCCAGGACCATAACCTGCGACTTAGGGAATTTTCTAAGTCCCTAACTCATAAGGCTTATACTTGGTATGACAATCTCCCGGTTGGATTAATAAGATCCTGGGATGATCTAGTCAAGAAGTTTTACGCGAAGTTCTTCTACATGGTTGAAAGATTGACAACACTCCATCTTATGAGGGAAACTCAAAAGCATGGACAGGACTTGTTGACGTATGTTCGACGATTTAGGGAAAAGGCGATAGATATTCAAGACCCTATTTCAGAGGATCAGATGGTAAAAATGTGCATAGAAAGGATGTACCCGACGTTTAAAATGCACCTAGTGAATCATCAATTTTCCGACTTCTCAGGGCTAAAATATAAAATCGTCTCCAATCACTAGGGTTAGAAACAAAATTACATTCAGTCCTGTTTGGGTTCTCCTAACACTTGTGTACTACTGCTGAATTGCCACGGCTTCTTTGGCCATAGATGGCCAAAAGTACCCTTGTCTCTGAGCTCTCATATAGAGGCTAATATCTCTCATTCTACATGTCCTTTCATGTACTTACCCAATTTATTTTTTGCCTCAATCTCCCCTAAGCACCTGGCCAAGCATCCACCTGGAGTCTTGAAGTATAACAATCCCTGGTAAAGAGTATATTGTTTAAGTTGGGCCATGGGGATTTTTCCTTCGTAAAGCTTTAATTCTCTAATAATGGGTGTCCTCCAATTCTCCAAGGTTTCTTCTGGTAAGATGTTTGTCACAGAACACGACAAAGCTCTCTTCATCATCTTTATGCTAGCCGTTTCCTCTTCAACTTCTATCTTGGACGTTATTGTAGCCAAAGCATCCAGATACCTGTTGTCAGACCTTGGGGCATGTATCATTTGAGCATGGTCAAATTTCTCAATCAACCGTGAATAATTGTTCGATAAGATGCCAAGGCAGGCTCCTTGATGGCATATTCTCTACTAGTTTGTTTAATGACCAGTTTCGAATCCCCTTTAATACATAGTTGCGTTGCCCCAACATCTCGTGCTGCCAATAGCTCCAATATCAACGCCTCATATTCCGCCTCGTTGTTGGAACATCGAAACTCGAGTTTATAAGAAAAGTCAATTTTATTTCCCTCGGGCGAAGTAAGAATAATGCCCGCGCCTCCTTCTTCCATGGTGGAAGACCCAACAAATGCTAAAGACCACTCTCATTCTTCCACCACAGCCGCTTGAAGGTCTTCATTTGATAATTCTTCGAAAGACAGTTTATAGTTCCTTGAAGAGAATTTGGCCAACAAATCTGTCAGAGATTGACTTTTTACTTCCTGCGAGGCCTTGCACATAATATCATACTCAGCTAATAACAAGAGCCATCTTGCTGCCCTCCTAGATAGGGCAGGTCTGAAAATGAGGTATCGGAGTGGATCACATTTGGTCACTAAGTGCACTGGTGATGACAACAAATAATGTCGAAACTTCTGTACTACGAATACCAAAGCCAAACAGTGACGCTCAATTGGAGAATATTGCGCCTCTGCCCCTTGGATCACTCTACTGATGTAATACACCGGCCTTTCTTGCCCCTCAATCTCTTGGGCCAACAATGCTTTCATTGACTTAGGAATAAAAGTCAAGTACAACAACAAGGGTTTCCCGGGTTGTGGTGGTACCATGGTAAGAGGGGAAGTTAGAGTCCTCTTCGCATCTTTGAATGCTCTATAGTGCTCTTCGCCCCACTCAAACTCAGCATCCTTCTTTAACATCATATTGAAAGACTGTGTTACCTCGGCCAAGCCTGGAATAAATCTCCATACGTATGACACTTTTCCAAGAAAAGCCTTGAGTTCCTTTTGACAGGTTGGCCGGGACATTCCCTTTATAGCTAACACCTTTGTTGGATCCGCGTCAATTCCATAGCGATATGCAATACACTCTAGAAATTTATCCATTGTCACCCCAAAAACACATTTGAGAGGGTTCATCTTTAGCTTATATTTCCGGCATCTGTTAAAAATTTTCCTTAAATCCTCAACATGGGATGTGTTTTGCCACGACTTTACTACCAAGTCATCAATATAGAACTCAACCTGCTTATGAAACATGTCATGGAAAACAATTGTCATTGCCCTTTGGTAAGTTGCCCCCACGTTCTTCAGCCCAAAAGACATAACCGTATAAAAGAAATTCTTTATGGGGGTTCGAAAGGTTGTTTTCCAGAGTATCCTCTGGAGCCATCTTGATCTGATTATACCCACTAAACCCATCCATGAAAGAGAACATGTGATGCCCTGAAGTAAAGTCAATCAACGTATCAATGTTTGGCAAAGGAAATTCATCTTTCGGGCATGCCTTGTTCAAATCCCGAAAACCCACACACCCTTATTTGCCCATTCTTCTTGACTACGGGCACAATGCTTGATAACCACGTAGGATGTTATATGGGTTCTATAAATTTTGCCGCTAATAATTTCTCCACCTCTTCTTTTATTTTTAACTCTACTTTAGGTTTATAAAACCTCATCCCCTGCTTAATAGGCTTGGAAGTAGGAAAAATATTCAAACGGTGCATGGTAACATCCACATTTAAACCAAGCATTTTGGAATACATCCAAGCAAAGACATCTGAGTATTCTTTTATTAGAGCTACCAACTCATTTCTATCTTTCTCAGATAAATCTTTACATATGAAAATAGGTCGCGGCATTTCTCATTCCAAAGCAAGGTTGATTTCTTCTAATTTTTGCTTCTGTGGTCGTGGTCCATCTTCCAAACATTCCGGAGCCTCCCGAACCTCCCTTGGATCTTTGACAATTTCCATTACTTTTTCCAGCGATTCCTTGTGCTTCCTTCCCTTCTTTTTCTTTCTCACGGCAGAGAAAGGATTTAGGAACATACATTCTTCTTCATGCTGGAGGTCAGGTTCCCTCACTTGGTCCTCTGACCTCTCACACCGTCATAATTAATAGACCACTTTTCTATCGGTCTTTTTATGTCTGACAACGCGAAAGCTTGCTGGTTCTATATCCCGGGATGACCTCTTGCTCTGGCTTAAATATTCCCACCTTGGGATAGGAACTCCCCTTGGTGGAACTGGTTCTAGCTCTTCATTTACCTCATAGTAAAACACTAAATCTACCATGCACATCTCATCTGCTCGAAACGGTTTGTGAGATCCATTGATTGTGACAACCTTATTATTCCATACAACTTTCACACACTAATGATACGTAGATGGAATAGCCGCGAACCGATACAGCCATGCACGCCCTAGGAGAACATGGTACGTGGTGGATGAATCAATAACATGGAGCTTAGTGGGGGCCACGATCTCTCCTACCTTTAAAGTCACCTGCACATAACCCAATGATCTTTGTTCCCGACTCCCGAACCCATTAATGGTAATGAGCTCCTTTACCAGGTGTGCTTGGGAAATTTCCGCGGCGTGGAATGTTTCTAGGGGGAGTATATTGATGGAGGCCCCCCCATCCAGGAATCCCTTCGAGAATTCCATGCCGTAGATTTCCACTGGAACATACAATGGGCGATTATGCGAGAACTGGACTTGCTTATCTCCCTCTATAAAACTGGGGGATAGCACATTATCTTTAAAGATCATCCCCATTGGTCCATTGACTTCCATGCATTCCTCTTGATTATCCTTTATTACCTTGAGCATAGCCTTAACTGCCTTCATCCTAGTTTTTTGGTCAATTCTAATTGACTGAAAAACATTTTAAATCCCGACGTCTTGTCAAGAGTTTCTGCCCTTACCTTCTCGAAATTTGGGTATTCCTTCCACAATGGTACGTTTATTGCACATTCCAAGTTTCCTCTAACTCCTCATGATGAGAAATCATCATCACGTTTCTTGTCTCTTTGTGCCGCGACAAAAGGTCCTTAAGGACATCTATGGGAGTGATCTCCAAGTATTTGTTCTTTACCATTTTGTGAAAAAGAGATCAAAACGCCCAACAATCCTTCGTAGGATGCCTCATTGTCCTGTGATAAATGCAGAATTCAGGCTTCTCTTCTTCTTGCTTTGTCGGGGGATTTCTGGGCTCAGGGAGCGTAATCACGCCGTCTTCCATCCACGCCTCCAACAGGGCTTTTAGGTCAGCGTTTGAAACATGATTTAGAAAAGGGGCCGGCCCTTCATCTGTTCTTGGCCGCTTTCCCTGATCTCTTTGTCTCCCATAAGCCGGAGCTGTTTCTTCTACTTCCAAGGCGTATACTCCATCTCTCTGCTGCACCTTTCCCTTCCATGGGGCATCATGGTTGCCGCGCGGCGGCTGGAGAGACGTACTGTACTGCTTGAATGACCCTCTTACTATTTCGCTAAGATTCCGCGGGGCTAAACAAAGCCCTGAGATGTTGGAAAATTGATAATTCACTAGGTGTATTTTAAATGTTGGGTACATCTCTTCTATGCACATTTTTACCATCTGATTATCTGAAATAGGGTTCTGAATATCTATCACCTTTTTCCTGAATCGTCAAACATACGTCAAAAAGTCCTCTCCATGCTTTTGATTTTCTCTTATAAGGTGGAGTGTTGTCAATCTTTCATCCACGTAGAAGAACTTGGCGTAAAACTTATTGATTAAATCATCCTAGGATCTTATCGATCCAACCGAGAGATTGGCATATCAAGTATAAGCCTTATGAGTCAGGGATTTGGAAAATTCTCTAAGTCGCAGGTTATGGCCCTGGGCATGCACTCCTAGGAAGTCAATAAACCGGACAATGTGTTCCCTCGCGTTTCTCTTTTTTCTATCAAATTTTATGAATTTTGGCACAATATACCCTTCTAGATAAGACATGTTAGCAATTGCCGCAGGGTAAGGGGGACGCAAGTCTAAGTCCAACCCCGTGCAATTAGCACTGCTCTCTTGCTGAATCAACTTTCTGACATAGGATTTCAACTGATCAAGTGTCAATAGCAGTAGCTCCTGAGGCGTGGTGACGGGGGTAGGGTGGAATTAATTTTGAGTGGGTAAGTTTGGGTTGATGGGGTCTCTTGGCTCAACAGGGAATGATGTCTGGTTTGGATTGGTTGAAGTTTGCTGGACTAGTGTTTGACTCAGGGTGAAGTTTAAGGCTACAAGGTTTACTTGGGACAATACTGTCTGGGGAATACTCTGACGTCCCTGGTTTTGTGGGATTATAGTAAGGTAAGGTTCTTCTGAAGCAAAAAGCGGGTAGTAGAAGGTTGAGTTGTTACCAGGGTCCGTTAAAGGGTCTTCAGTACTTCCATCATTACTTGTTGGGTTTGCTGCATAGTAGCCTGAGATTGTTGGGATGCCAACACCTGCTCTGTAAGCACCCTCAACTGGTCTGCAATGGCGTTCAAGTGTGAAGGCTCTCCTTCGCGTGATCCATTTCCATGACTGCTCTGATCGTTTGCTATCACTAATAATTAAGCACTCTTCCCTAGCGGAGTATTTGTGGGAGTATTGAGATTGTGTCCGAGAATTATGCTGAATATCAAGTAACGGCAAAATCACCAGAGTCCGGTGGAATGGGAACCAGAGCAATCTGGAACAAGAGAGAGAGAAGTGACCAAGTAACTGAATGAATATCCCCTCTCTAGAGAGACAAGTTGCGTATTTATAGGAGAACAGTTGGCGGGAACGCAAGGTATTTAATGCATGGTACATGTATTAGCCTTGGTTCATCGTACCTAGGAAGGGTAAGGGTCGTCCATTTATGTTTCTCTCTCCCTAGATTGGTCGGATGAAGTCCAACAGTCTCTGGTTCGAGCCTCTAATCTACTGAATCCCCGAGAATCCTGCGAGTTAAAAAAGTCATTAGACCCCTGGACCTTGTTCCAAGTTCAGGGATGTTGGATAGTCTCGCGGCGGGTGCATTTCCCGCAGGAAAATTGAGTTTCATTGATTAGAGTAACGCGACAGTTACGTTCTGCGGAAAAAGTTATGACCGTTGATTATGGGTCGTTTTCCCGTGGTCGGAGTACCCACATGGATTGTTCAATTTTAAAAAATGAGTTCAACTTCGGATTGCTTATCTATCAAGCCAAGCTTATTCGTTGATCACGAACTAAGTTTGACGAGTGGGGTTTATTGCTGTTATTGATTTGGGATACATTCTAATAATGAGATGCAGTTAACACTCTAAAATAGTACCAGAGTTGGAATGTTCTTATTTCAAACTTTACCACCATCTAAAAAATTTTTAGATTAATAGTCTCACGTATTTGGTATTATAAAAAAAGTCGATTTCACCACACACGAGGTGGTGTGGTAAGAGAAAATAAATTCATATAAATAATAAAATTGCTCCTCCCTAACACTTTTTAGGTAAGATCAGTAGTTAACGCTTCAACAACAAACAAACAAATCTTTAAGTGTATTTTAACAGGATGAACATGATTAGAAGAGCTCGACTGTTGGGTTTGTTTTCCGACCTTGTTTTATTGTCAGCAGAAAGAGTAATTACTTCAATGAAGAGAGAGAAGACATCCGTGTTTCTGATTTACCCATGGCTATGGTTGTCAACTTCTGTGAATTTTCATAACAGTTGTTTTTCTTCTATTGTTATTTCTTAGTCAGCTCCCTTTCCATTCCATTCTTTCTGGTACACAGTTTGCTCCTTTGTACTGGCTTCTTCGTTGCCTTATTTTGTAAGGGTTTCAATTCATTTTTTGGGGTCAATTTAAAGCAATTTTAGCTTGCCTAAGGAAATATTGTTTTCATGTGAGATTTAGGACCGTCTAATGTAAGCAGTCTCCCTAAAGGAAAAATTTCCAAAATAAGACATGAATTTGACACTCTAAATGAAGAAAAAAAAAACACATGCATTCTGATGAACTGAAACTATGGAAAGAAATACAAACATATCTAGCATAGTTATAGACCAACATTCTTCCCCACCACAAACTAAATTTCATACAGAGCAAGTATATATATATATATATGTGTGATAGCTCTAGTGAATTTCTTCCCAGACAATGAACACCCGGCAGGCCCTAGTTAATTCCGGGAAATCCTGAAACTTGGTCTTGCGAAGTGCACTTGCTTCCTTTTCCAAATTGCCATATCCATCGTCGAAGTTGAGTGCATAGCTCAGTGGGTCATACCGAAACTTGAATTGCTGCTTGTTGCCATTCTTCATCTTCTTCCTCATTGCTGCTCTGAGTCTCCAGAAAAGGCTCCTGCATTGCTTCTTGCTGTAACTATTAAGACTTTCCACCAAACCCATTTGGCTTTGCTTTGTGTAATGTATTTAAGGACTCAAAATCTAGAAAACCAGTTTGTGTGCTCTGTAGAGAGAGAGAGAGAGATCTTAAAAAGATGAATAGAGAATGATGAATTGAAAAATCAAGCAACAAAAAGAATTCGAACCTTTTGGTCTTGCATTGGGATGCTCAAATTCCCTGATCTGGAGAGAGAGAGAAAGAGAGTGTTGGGCAGAGAGCCTCTGGAAGGTCCTGTCACTGTCACAATGTGTGTGCACTTGCAAAGTTGATATATGACGATGGGCGTACATATATATGTGCATATATGTTTGCATATATTATATGTATATATATACATAAGTATGTATGTATATACATGGAGAATGTTTGGCGTGAGTTAAAATATTAAAAATTTTAAAAAAATGTAAAAAAATTTTAAAAATTATTTATTTTTTATTTCATTTTAAACACATCCTTGTTGATTGTTCTGTGTGAATACTTTCGCTTAAGAGTGTTGCTATCTGATGCATATATGCAAAGTTGATAAAACAGTTTGCAATATGAAAACACTGCTATTGTGTGTGTATATATTTTTATAAAAGTTTTCACTCTTGGTATTTGGAATGAAAGTTTAGCCAGTGACCACTCGATTAATTTTCTTAAGGTGACAAAAAAAATAAATAATTAGTATTAAAATGATATAAAAATAATACATGACAGAACTTGATTAAAAATTTAATTTGGTGAAGTTATAATTTTTTAAAATTTTTATTTTAAATTGTTTAAAAAATTTTGAATCCCGAGTAACTTCAATTTATTTGGCTACATGCATTGAAATGCTTGTCCATGAATCTTGAGTTTGATCAATCAAATCATAGTACTATAGATCCTTTGAATTCCTTCTGACTTTTCCACTGGTAGCTTGCCCCCCCGCCCCGAAAGCAATAAAAAATTTTAAAAAAATCCTCTACTTCGGTCTCCACACCTATTTATCTTCTTAAAAAAACAAACCCATTTTTGAGTATCATAGTCCTGTTTGAATTTATGATTTGTATTTATATTTAAATATTTTAAAAAATAAAATATATTAAATAATTTAATTAAAATAAAATTAATTTTAAATATTTATATTAATACGGTGCCGAATTCTTATTTTTTATTAATAATTTTGTGTTCATGTCAACTGAGTCCGAGTTTAACATTATCACTCTGTCCATTTGTCTCACTTTTCTGGTCATATTCGAAGTTGTATAAAATTATAAAAGTTAATATCTTGTATTTTGTGTAGTGATTAAAAAATTAAAAATTTATAATTTTATAATTCATGAGTTTTGTATTTTTTTTTTTTTTTCTTTTTATAACTTTGCCACTTTTGCCTTACTTGTTGAGCAAACGTTGTCGACCATTGTACAGTACCACCGTAGTTAAGTATGGATGGTGGGTCGGTTCCTATTGACAGGGTGGTGCAATGCTATAAAACTTTAAATTGAGCATTGGATGCTATGCTAACACTTCGCATTTATTGCCTTTTAACAACCAAACCAATAAATTCCTTCTACGCATTGAGTGAAATTATTTGTTCGTAACATAAGTAATTAAATAATAATTGTGCAAAAATAATAAGCACTTATAGTAGTTTTTTTATCTTACAAAGATAGAACAATTAAATAATAGTTTTAATTTATAAAAGTGGTTAAAATGTTGATTTAAATGAATGGTAAATGATTCACGCTTTGAGCAGTCTTAGTCACAAATTCATCGTTTCAACCGGCAGTTTAGGCAGTGGCAGAGATAAAAAAGGAAGTGGGTAGGGGCAGGACCAAGGCCAAAAATTTTGAGGTGTAAGACAGTATTTGATAAGGTATATTTAAAAATCTCATAAGGCCTATTTAAAAAAATAAAATAAAATTGAATAACTGATTAGTATTAAAAAAAAAAAAAAAAGAAAAAAAAACTATCTGAAAAATGATAAGGTTATCCAAAAAAAAAAAATTTGACGTTGGAAAAATGATAAAAATAGCTTAAAGTTGGATAAAAAAATGATAAAAAAAAAAAGCTTAGCTAAATAAATGATAAGGAATATTTAAACTAAAAATATATAAAGCTGAATATATGATAAATAAACCAAATCAAACTAAACCAAACTAAGCTAAGTTTTTTCCCACTAAATGAGGTCAACTATATTGATTTGACGACGTCAATCAAATCTGTTAAAAGTCATATCCTCCGTTAGATCCATGTAGGTAAGGTCATGTTTAATAGTTACTTTTCAACTGCTTTTGAATCTCCTTCTCCCTTTCCTACTCCTGATCATTTCTATACTTTCACACATTTTAACAAGTACTTCCATTGGACGTTTTTTGACATGATCAAATCATTTTAGTCAATTTTTTCTCATTT
>JAVXUM010000030.1:27563344-27576235 GCA_035590655.1 Pouteria glomerata
CCCACAACGTGATCCTTTTGGTAGAATTTAGCTCAGCTCAGATTAGTGAAGTAGCTGGTTTTAACCGGGTTGGGTGTTCGCTAAATTTGAAATTCAGCTTTATTTCTTATGTTCTCTGTTCCTGCATTTCTAGGCAACCAAACTGAGGATAGATTCTTGAGCTTGGATGCTTAATTGATTTTTCATTTGATCCTGTGTTTCCTTGACTGAATTCAAAATAGAGGAGTTTCTGGCACACTCAGGGGGTGTGAACTGTCTCAATATTGGGAGGAAGAGTTGTCGAATTTTCATTACAGGTGGGGATGATCAAAAAGTGAAACTTTGGTCAATTGGCAAGCCGTCATCTCTGATGGTGAGTTGGAGCTTGAAAATTGGCTTTGCTTTTATGATATAGTATTGTTAGTTTGCATTTTAAAGTTTGTTGTTGGTGTGCTTGATGTGCATTGTATTGTATGCGGATTAATATTTCCTGTTAGGTGCTATGTTCGAATCAACACAAGCGTGGGATGGAATTATTGATAAGGTTCAAAACACTTTTCCGAGTGGAAGAAATTCTCTTTCAAAGTGAGGTCATGTTACTCTGAGTGTTTTAGCCAGTATGCCAATTTCTTTTATGTCTTTATTCAAGATTCCTGGTTCTATGGTGAACAAATTGGAAAAATCAAAAAGGGATTTTTTATAGGGTGGCTATGGACAGGAGTTCAAGATGATTGAAGTACGGTCTGTTTACCTATTAGGCTATTAGCGGTGGTGGTCTTGGTTCCACATTTTAAATGTTTTACTAATGCTTTGATGGGGAAGTGACAACTGATATTTTCTTGTCAGAAAGAATGTGAGGAAGGTGGTGGGGGTAATATATGGTTTCACTTGGGGGGAATGGTCAATGGAGCAGGAAACAAGTACTCATGGTGTTGTCTTATGAAAAGGAATTAGAAATAGGTGCAATGTTTTCATGAGACATATAAAATGTAAGGTAGGGCTTGGTGTTTGGGTCAGGTTTTGGAGAGACATATGGATTGACGATAGATGTTATGTGATGTTTATCCTGGAATTTTCGATTTGACGGGAATGTTTCAGTGACTAATTGTTCCAAGCTTGGGATGGTGTTGTAGAGTGGGTTCTAAATTTTTGCAGGAATATTAATGATTGGGAAATTGATAATTTGTTGAATCTTCATTCAACTTTTGTTCTCACAAAGTTGGGGAAGGAAGCTGGGAAGGGATGCTTTTTCGTAGAAATTATCTAAATCTGGGAGTTTTGATGTTAAATCTTTTAATAAGTCAATGTGGAAGAGTGAAGCACCATCATAAGTTTTATTTTGTTAGTGTTTGTTACAGGGAAAGACTTTGATCAATTGTTGTTGTCTATGGAAGTAGTCCTGGAAACAGCATCTCTGCAAGAAGAGGTTAGGCAGCGTACATCTGACAATTTTCAAATCCCATAAAGCGGAAGCCTCTTGTATTGGGTTGGCATGTATGTGTTGTATATACCAGTGTGATGGAAAATTTATCAATCACAATTTTCTGTGTGATTTGGCCCTTTCATGTTTTGGGATGCAATTGGTGTTTCCTAGGGCTAAGGAGGCAAAGCATGCTTCTGAGAGAGGCAAAGCATGCTTCTGAGAGGTGCTGGTGTGCTTTTAAGGAAATTTTAGTGACTTATACGTATTTATGTTTGGTGGATTGTTTGGAGGGAGATGAATATGAGATCTTTTCATAATACTGAATTTCTGATTTATAGATTGAAAGTTTCTGTCTTGTCTAGTTTGTTTAGTTGGCTATCCGATGGTATGGATATGAATGTGCATAGGTTTTTGAATTTTGTGGAAAATTTGAAGCATTAGTTTGCTCCCCTAATTAGGGTGGTTTTTGTAATTGGTTGGCATCTTTTGGATGCTTTTTTTAATAATACATATTTTATTTATAAAAAAAAAATGATGCCTGAAAATATTGTGAATAATTTGGAGAAAGTCCAAAATAATCTGCAACGAAAAAGGTGTGTCAATAACTGATATCATGAGTTCTCATCTGTCATCCTCTATTCTTTCTTGGAGTAATTCAAAAGTTGTGTGAGTAGTTTTGGAGTTCCATAAAATATTTAAGAAATTTAGATAAATTTAAGGAACTAATGAGAAGCAATTGAAACATTCCAACTCTTTTGGCTTAACAAAGTACAGGATTAAAAGTTTTGATAATTCAAGAAGGATTAAAGTGTATTTTATGGCAGTATAGAGGTATTTCTTGTTGAGTAGGCTTGCGATATCTGTAGCTCATGCGACTTCAATAATTGTACATTCATTTTATACATTTTATTTATTGCTGATTTTATGCACATTCATCTTTTGGGCGTGGTACGGATAAATCACCTTAAAGTATTTTTTATTTTTTGTTATGTCTTCAATGAGTCTTCAATGAATTAATTGTGTTGTGAGTATTTCTAAGATACTATAGTTGGATGTCATGCATGAAGCAGCAGTTACTTGAAATAATGCTGTCTTTCTTGTGTGATTTCGCAGAGCCTATGTGGTCACGCAAGTCCTGTGGAATCTGTAACATTTGATTCAGCAGAGGTTTTAGTTCTTGCAGGAGCTTCTTCTGGTGCCATAAAGTTGTGGGATGTGGAAGAAACAAAGAGTAAGTTGTTCTTTTCTTCATAACGGCAGTAAAATTTGAGTCCTTAATTGACCAGTGTCCATTTATGTGAACTAACTGAAGTACAGAATATAGCACTCCTAAAAGTGCATTTTGAAACATCATGTTTAATGCGGATCTCCTGTATATTAATTGTTCTCTCACTTGGATAATCTGGATTTGTAATCTTCAAGCAGTGGAACTAGAGTATATCTTTTCCTGTGACTAAAACTTCCTAACCTTCAATTTGTAAAGTGGTAGCTGGCTTGTCCTAATCTAGTTGCTATTGATCTTGAAGCGTAGTGGTTCGCACTCTTACTGGACACAGATCCAATTGCACTGCTGTTGAATTCCATCCATTTGGTGAATTTTTTGCCTCTGGTGCCATGGATACTAATCTAAAGATCTGGGATATCAGAAAAAAAGGATGCATTCACACTTACAAGGGGCACACTCGTGGAATTAGTACCATAAAGTTTACTCCCGATGGTCGCTGGGTGGTATCTGGGGGATTTGATAACGTTGTGAAGGTAGTAATAATTTGGCATTTCAGCAGCTTGAAATCAGCATTCTTTTAATTGTTTTGATCATAATCTCTGTTTCTTTGGACAGGTGTGGGACCTAACTGCTGGAAAGCTCTTGCATGATTTCAAGTTCCATGATGGACATATTCGTTCCATAGACTTTCATCCCCTTGAGTTCCTTTTAGCAACGGGTGAGTACATTGTTCCAATATGTGTGTGTTCCTCCTTAATCCTGGTTGCTGAGTTGCCAGTGCTCTTTTATTATTGGTTTACTTGTACATATGTGCATTTTGGTTCAGTTCAAGTTCAAACTTTCTGATCTGGATCTCACATGATCGTCTTAATTTTCGATGGTTCAGGGAAATGTAACTGATAAGAGAGTGCAGTTAAGTGAACTCTCTGAATTGAACTCAAATTAAAACTTTCTGCAAGATTAATTAAATTTGGTTTCTGCAATAGTTAAAAGTGAAGCTACATTGGATCTCAGATATACACCCTGTGTAGGCGACGTTTTGTTTTTTGTAAATGGGTGGCATCTTCTTGATTCTATTTTCAATAAAACTTTATTATCTGTCAAAAAAAAAAAGAAAGAAAGAAAGAAAGAAATGAAACTGCAGCTCACTCTAGAATTTCAATCAGTTTGATAGAAGTACTTCGTACTGATTCTGATTTTTCAATGGATGAAAGTGAAAAGCAATAATTTTTTTTTTGGGGGGGGGGGGGGTTCAGGAAGTGCAGTTTCAAGGTTGTGTTTGATATTATATTTATTTTCTATTTATTTCATTCCTAATAATTACTAGAACCCAAAATACGACCGTTTCTCTTTGAATTATAGTTATCTTCCTCTGTTGAAAAAAAAAAAAAAAATTCAACAGTTACTCTTACCAAAAATGTGAGGGCCGGGGCTCCTTCCCCCCACCCTACATGAGGGTTTGGTGTGTTGGGTGAGAGTGATATGCTTTGGTGGTGAGCTATTGAATACTGGTGTTGGTTAGCCTTCATATTGTTCTATTTGCATTAATCATCTATTTAGCTTTATATTCATGTTGGGTTGCATATGTTTTATGGCTTTTCACATGTCAATATCTGACAACTCTGTTGAAATTGACAATTTTATTTTGTCTTTTGGATTGGTTCCTTATTTGGCAGGTGCATATAGTATGTCAATATGCATTGTCTATAATATTTGTTTGTCCTGTAAATCGGCTTCTTATTTTCACTTTGTTTGCCTGTAAGTTGTAGTGATGTGTGAGGTATTTTCCAGGTTCAGCAGACAGGACAGTGAAATTTTGGGATTTGGAAACCTTTGAACTGATCGGATCTGCCAGACCAGAGGTATCTGGTCTTTTGTGATTCTAACTTCATTGATAATTTAAGCTTTGTGAAGTTGATGTTCATTGTTTTCCTATTAATGTCTTACAAAGCCTTCATATTCTCCTTTTTCAACAGAGAAATTGCAGAAACATGTTGTTTAGTTCGCTGGTAGTGGTTAGAAATGCTTTCAGTTTTTTCACAATTCTCTTGTTTCTTTGTTTGTTTTCCAGGCTACAGGAGTGCGATCAATTACCTTTCACCCAGATGGGAGAACCCTGTTTTGTGGGTTGGATGATAGTTTAAAGGTTCTGTTCTCTTGCACCGCATTTTAGGATGAGTTTGGGAAGGAAGTAGTATTTATGCATCTATGCTCCTTGTACTGCAGGTATATTCATGGGAACCTGTCATTTGTCATGATGCTGTCGATATGGGGTGGTCAATGTTGGGTGACCTCTGTGTCCATGATGGAAAGCTCTTGGGATGCTCATATTATCGGAACTCTGTTGCTGTTTGGGCAGCAGATATTTCGGTAGTTGCCTTTATCTAGCTCTTTTAAATCATTTGAGTATTTTTTTTAAGACCTTGAAACATTTTTCCCCCTTTGCATCGTAATTTGAGTTTCCCTTTTTTGTCAAGTCTTACTTATTCTATGTTTCAGCTTATTGAGCAGTACAGGGCTGGGATGGTACCTGAGCAAAAATGTGATCTCCAGGAAAGTACTTTGTTGAAAGTAAGAAGCCATAGAAGGACCCCCTCAAGTGTGCGCTGCCAGTCTCCAGATAATGAGACTAAAGAAATTAAAAATATATACGTTGATAGTAAGTTTTTATTTTCAATTGGAAGTTGTAAAACTGGGATTTACCCAAAAAGGGTAGTATATTTCCACATCCTTTTCATTTATTATCCATTTGTGTAGTATATTTTTGAGACTTTCATATATCAGTGTTATACATGTTCAATGCATATGTTTAGGATTTCAATATTTTTGTTATGGCTCTGCCGAAGGAGGGGGGGGGGGTGGGCAAAGAAAATCTTTGTGTAAAATGTTTGCATCTTCCCATTCAGTAGATTTTCAACGGGAGTATATCTGACCCTAGGAATTATTTAAATATAGTTTTCCTTCTCCCTTGGATCTGAATTCATTCCCCTTTTGCTTTTCCTGTATGATATCTTTTCCTGTACATCCCTTGTTTTTGTATGTGGATTTCTGCTGATTTCAAACAAATACTTGATTTTGTAGTTTGTTGACCTGATCAACCAAGGTCGTGTTGACCTGTTCTAATCATAACTCACTCTCCACTCTGAGTTATCTGTGTGTTTTAAGCTAACACCACCTCCACCTGAATGTGTAATCTAGTGCGGTTTCAGTTCAGGAAAATTTAAGTTGATCTTGGCTCAGCTAAGCTATTGTGAAAATGTCGCTACTAAGCTGATTTCTGGGTTGTTTATAATATAGGTTGGGCCCACATGTGTAAGGTGTTTATGCCTAGGCCTAAAACAAGGATGCCAATTTTTTTATGCATTTGCTGAAGTTGGGATCTAATTAGGATGCAGAACAAATTGTCTTCATTTTCATGTGCCAATTTTGCTTCTACATATATATTTCATACCCACTAACATGCTTTTCCATATAAAGCTGCAGGTGGAAATCCAGTTGATTCAAAAAGCTTTGGGTCTTATACCTCTCCTAAGTTTCCATCTGATTCCAAGGAAAATAATAGTTTACCAATCTGGACGCAGAGTCCTGCAGTTGGTGTGCATGCAAAAACTATTGGGCAAACAAATACTAAATCCTTTGCTCTACCTCGTGTTGTACCTCAGGACAGTCCTGATGGTAAAGGCTCGGCCAGTTATAGGAGAGAATCCATTGCCTCTGTGAGGACCACCACTGGTATGTTAGTCAAGCCACCACATATACGGAGGCCATCGGCTACCAACTTGGACGTGGAGAGGCTGTTAGTGCCCGTTGAATCTGAGTGTATCAGCAGGACAGGTGATGCTGCTGCAGTTGGTTCAAGCTTCCTCGGCAACCTTGGAGCAGATGATGATGCTAGAGAAGCCTCTGAGGAAAGGCATATTAAGGCAGTTGCACAGAAGTTTAAGAAAATTTTATCTCCACGGACACCATCTAATCAAGAAAACTGTTAAGTTCCTGTTCCTCCTATACGTTGCAATTTCTGGCCACATCATTTTGGCACTTTGTTTAATTTATACACACGGCTGTTCTTCTGGTACGAGGAAGCCCGTAGCCAAAGAACCATGGAGGGTAAACCAACTTAGGCAAGCCCCAGCTGACCGGCTCAACCCAAGAAGGTGTTGGCGGGGTTCGAACTCGTGACCTTTGGTCTCCGCGCTCACCGTTCCACCCACTGGGCTGTCCCCGAAGGGACTACACACGACTGTTCTTTTTCTATCTTACTCTGGTTTATTTGTCACTTCATTTTGAATGAGTAAATTTGATTCTTGCCCAAAAAATTCTTTTGCCTACAATTCCACGTTCTCCATTCTTCTCCATGGAGAACGCACTCATGAGTCAGTAAGGTGACATATCTAATACCATCTTGAGCAAAGCTTGAGTTGCTATTTACACGGGCGTAATTTTGGTCTTCCCTGCAGCGTGCATGAAAATATTATAAACCCTTGATGCTATCTTTACCTGTTTTATTTATTTGTAACTGTGCCTTTTCTTGTCTGGTCATTTATCAATCTTTAGGCCTGCTTCAGCCATGTCTGAATTTATGAATTCTCTGCTTCTTAAATACCCAATATTCTACACGATGTAGAATGTGTTTGCATTATTTCCTTGTTAGATATTCTTGAAGAAATGAAATCTGGGAATTCTTTGCAAACTGCAGTGACTAATCAGTATTTTGGGAGTGAAAATTTACCTATAACTTGCATATTGACTTTATTTCTTGAAGCTAGGCAAATTTTCATCGTTAGAGAAGGGGGATAACTCTGTAAAACTGGTCTCGAAATTAGTTTCTAAAAATTGATGGTCTAAGATATTTCTGAAAGATAATTTTTCCTTTCTATTTCCAGTTGAAAATTCTTTAAAGAAAAACTATTCTAATATGTTCCATATTTATCGAGTCCCAAGACACTGTTCCATATTGTTTTCAATTTTCATTCTACTCTTGGGTTTTGGTATACCAGTGCTAGCTTTGTGTCCTACCTGTCCAAAATTTGATATCTGCTTTTGGATGTTATCCTATAATTTTTATTTATTATTTTAATATTAAAATGAGAGGAAATAGATGGTAGATGAGGGGTAATGGATGTTAGAGCATTGTACTATAATTGATGTATATTGTAAATACTTATTGGAATGCTGAAGTATGGTCACTATTTAATGATGTGCTAGATCTTGGAATTAGGCTTTAATTTAATTTAAATTACTCCTTATTTTTCTATGCCATTTGTCTTAAAATGTGAGTCATAACATCGGCCTAAAAATGGATTAAAAATCAGTTGATAAAATTTCTTTTCAATTGGACAGAAGAGATTTAGCTAATATTTGATTTAGCAAACATAAAATATTTGGTAAATCTATTTGGCTACCGATTATGATTTTGTGAATATCTTTTATAATAAAGGTGATGGAAAGTTATCTAGAGTTACAATCACCTGACAGTTACAACAATTAGGATAACCACCCACTCAAGTTATGAATAGGTGGAAGTTGTTGAGTGGAAGGTATATATGCGGTTATAGTTGGCTATTACTTTTTTACAACTTTCAATACAGAAGAACTCAGCCAAAGAAAGGGTCCCCAATTTTATTTTATCTTTCATCTTTTAATTTTATTTGTTTAAGTGGGAATGAGTTAACTTAAATCTTCCAATCCCCCTGATTTCATCAAAGCTATATTTATATAAAGATTTGCTTGACTGTATTTGTTTTTTTAGAATTAAAATTCAATACATTGATTACTAGAGGTTTGGATGCAGGAATATTTTTAATCTCCTATTTGTAATTATTTTCTTCTCTTTATCCTTGTAATATCTCCTCTAATTATTAGAGGTTTGAATACAGATATATTTTTAATTTCCTATCTGTAATTATTTTTCTCTCTTTATCCTCGTAATATCTCCTCCCCACATTAGTTATTGTTCTAATAATTTTGACGATGATTGTGGTCCATTTACATGTTAATCCACAGTATCAGTGTTATAATAATCCATGTTATAATTATGATACTTAATTATCACAGTATAATTATAATGTGCAATTTTTTAATGGATCACAGCAATCATTTTCATATATATATATATATATCCATATAATTCTAAGAATTGTTTTGATACTCATCAACTCCTTCATCGTTATATTATTATGATCCATTACGAAAATATAATCTTTATGTATCATCCTAGCCATTACTTTCTCAATCATCAGAATTGCAGTTAGAATTAAATACATATTCATATTATTGACCTTCTCATCTACTGATAATATCAAAATTAAAATCTTTTTACTCTCATCCATAGTTTTGGTCAATTTCATATTCGTAGCCTTATTCGAAATATGATGGCCTATAAAAATTAGCGAATGTGAAGTCCTTGCGTCTGCAAGACAATAGCAACTCACATTGCATGATTCTCATGTTTATCCTCATTCTTACTCTTTGAGTACCTACTCATCCTTACTCAAACTCTTTGAATACCTGTGACTCTGACACGCCTATGCAACTAATTTAATAAAAAATCGTAAAAAAAAACATACACTATTTGAGCAATTTAATCAAAAATCGTAAAAAAAAAAAAAACATACACTGTTTGTACCAAATGAGAATTTTTCTGACGCAAACAGAAAGATAAAAACATCAAATTAATAAAAAAATAAAAAATTAACTATTAAAAAGTTAATTTTGTTTCTTCCAAAACTAAGTCTTATATATTTGTACAGCTCTATAATAAGGAAAAATAATTACTTATTTATTACTCTTTTAACGAAATCTTAATTATTTTTTTTTATTTTAAAGATTTTTAATAATATTATTAATTTTTAAAAATAAAAAGTGTAGAAAAATACTTTAAAAATTCAAATAACTACTAAACGCATATTTAATTTTAATTTGATACATATTAGTTTGCGTAAAGATTGTTTTTTATACAAATAAGTTTTAAAACATAACAAGTGTCTATAATTATTGAATTTTTTTAAAAAAAATATAAAAATAATATTCCTAAAACCCTAAAAATAAAATAAAAAAGAAACTTAAGATTTATATTTTTTTTTTTTATAATGACTCAAAATTTGTAGTTGATAAGTCAAATGATGAAAAAAATTATTAAAAAAACGTGGAAAAGTTTCCTTCAAACATTATGTCATCAATACATGAGAATTGGATAATGAAGAGGCATTACTTGTGGATGGAGTAAACTTTTTAGGCTCGGTTGGTTTAAATGAAATGTTTTCTGAAAGTTTATTTTATTTGTATTTCACTGTAAATTAAATATTCATTTAATATTTAGGTAATCACACTTACCATCTCCCAATATTTAAAAATTATATTTATTTTTTTAAACATTATTAATATTAATCTCTTTCGTTAAATCAACAGTTAAAGCGTAACAAAAAAATGTCATTGTAACCAAAATTTTAAATAATTTTTTTTTTTATTTTACCTCTCCCTCTTTCACATATTTGTAATTTTCTTTACAAAAATTTCTGAAATTATTTATTTTTACTTTATTTTTAAAATTTTTATAAAGAAAATTGATATAAATGAGAGAGAGAGAGAGAGAGAGAGAGAGAGAGAGAGAGAGAGAGAGAGAGAGAGAGAGAGGGGTAAATAAGAAAAACAATCAAAATTTTACTTACTTTGATATAACAGTTTCAAAATAGGAGAGTAAGTGTAATTTTAAAAAGTTAAGAGGATGTAAGTATAATTTACTCTATATTGTAAGTTTTTTGTTTTTTCCTTCTAAAGTAAGAGTGTTTCTAAAACATTTTTTTTTTCTAAAATAGGAGCAAGATAATTTTTCATAATATTTTACATTTAAACAAACCAAAATTAGTTACATGAATTTTGACATCCTTCTGTTGCCTTTTATACAATTTATATATGAACAGCATAGATTTACTATAAAACATAAGTTTATATTTATATTTATGAATTTAAAATTGGGAGAGTTAGTAATAATTATTAAGGAAAATTTTTCCAATATAATTTTATTAATTTGAATGAGGATTTTATTATGCATTTGAATAGTTTTACAAGATGAATATGAAATCACCACAAAAAATATGAGTAAATAATATTTTTCACTCTTTTAATTTTCACAAATTTTGATTCAAATTTTAATTGTAATAATTAAAGGATTGAAAGTTCCATTTGTTGCAATTGAGAGCCTAAATCAAATTTTATTTACAATTTCATCTTTAAATGCAAACATAGCCATTCATTAACGAG
Source organism: Pouteria glomerata (assembly GCA_035590655.1). Taxonomy (NCBI): domain Eukaryota; kingdom Viridiplantae; phylum Streptophyta; class Magnoliopsida; order Ericales; family Sapotaceae; genus Pouteria; species Pouteria glomerata. Next base: position 27,574,231 of record JAVXUM010000030.1, read on the forward strand.
TAAAATAGTAAATAGAAACTTGTGTAAAATTATAATACAGGTGTTTTTTATTTTATTTTATTTTATGGTAAGATATTATGATTTAAATATTCAATATAACAATCTATTAGAATATGTAATTAAATATCACCTTAATTGCAACAAGTTAATTTTTGTCAAACCCTTTATCATTACAATTAAAATATCAGGCCATGAAGTGGAATTTGTGAAAAGATAAGGGACATAAATTTTATTTTAGCAAAAAAAGTAATTATTTGAAAATTTTCACGGCTCCATCATTTTAGAAATTAGTGACACTATTATTTTAGTAGTAATTTTTAAAAAAATTCCATAATCATTACATAAATTAACTCTATCATTTATATTGTAAATTGTAATATAATTTAGTCTTAAATCCAATAATTTAAATTTCTTTGGAATATTAGGTTATAGGTTGAATTTACAAGTTATAAGAGATTTAGGTTCCATTTGAACAAATAGAGATTATAAATCAATCAATTTAAGATTTAAGCTGCATTAAAATATAACAAGGAAGAAATTATTTTTATGCGATAATAAATAAAATATTTTAAATAATTTTTAATAAAATAATGATACCACCACTTACTAAATTGGTAGAATCATTCTTGTAAAATATTTTAAATAATTAATTTTTTAGTAATTATTTCCAATGTATCATTTTAAACTACTTAAATTCATAATCAAATTTTTATCTTAACTAACAAAGTCATAGTTGAGCAACTCTCTTTACATAAGTATCATTTGCAGGGGCAAATTGGCCCCAAAAAAACTAACTCTTCGTATTGTAGGTTGATAAAAACACCAAAAGTTGGTATTTTGCTGCCACCAATTTTTGCCTATGTGACTATGAGGTATAATAGTCATTTCACTTTGATCCAATTCAAACATTATCAAACTTTTTACCAAATAAATAAAATATTACTAAATTGTTAAAATTTATCAAAAATTTTATCAAATATCTAAAATTTATCAAAAGTTACTAAAACTTTATGTTTATTTTATCAAATATACCTTATTAATTTCATTGCCAAAAGGTAGATATCCTATTTTGGACTTGATGAAAAAATAGGCTAATCGAAGTAGGAGCGAAATTAGAATTTTTAGCTTGTGAGGCCAAATTTTTTTCTTAAGTGGAATATAGGCCCAAAAAAATTATAATTAATATTATAAATTATATTTAGTAAGGAAAAATAAATTCATATAATATATAGATGATATAATCAGTTAATTTTTTAAATTTTAGATTATATAATAATTAAGAAAAAATAAAAATTTAAGCAAGTTGGTATATAAGCTAAATTTTTTTAAATTGAAAATTTATGTATATGTATCGGTACTAGTGCTGTTATGACTGAAACCAATCATTTTTTTTAAATTTTAAGGAAATTAAGTTATAATATAAACTTTTTTAATCAAAAATTTATATGTACAAATAATCTTTTTTAGACCCCAAAGAGGCCATTACTTTTTCGGTCCCTATCATTGCCTCGTACGGAGCAACTGAGTTCACTTGCTTGGGTGTGAATATGACCCGTCAAAACAGATTTGGAATTGGAATTGGAATTGAGGGTGAGGGAGCGTTTGGGATGCAGAAAAATGTTAAAAAATTTTTAAAAATTTTAAAATTTTCTACTATTTTTTACAAATTCATATCTATTACAACTCTAAAAAAAATTACATAACTTGAGTTCGATTAATAGAATAATTGTAATTTTTTTTTTAACGTGACCACTGTTACACAAGCTACTAAATAAGACCCATTGTCAATATTTTTTGAAAAGATTTAAAAATCGTTCTGACGGATTTCAAAACCGTTCCCATGAATTTCTCTATAAAAGTCAATATTTTTCACTATTCATCTTTGAAAATGTGATTTGTCATCAAATATTTAAATATCACTCAAACTATATTTTTTATTATTTTTCATTATTTTTCATCACACAGTAGACAAAGCTAGCTCTTTGGTAAATGCTCAAGGTTTTTG
>JAVXUM010000030.1:27616561-27627304 GCA_035590655.1 Pouteria glomerata
AACATCAAATAATAATTTTTCTTACAAAAAGAGATATTTTGTCATCTATATAACAAATCAGGTCATTAATTTAATATTTACGTATTAAATTAACTGTTGTTATTATACAAATCAGATCAATGATTTCTTAGGTATTTTTCATTCTCGTACTTTTGATACGGATAAATATTAATTATTTTTGGTACGGACAAATATTAATTATAATTATAAGAGATGACAATGGAATAGGAACATGGGAATCAGACATACTCAAACTCATTAAAAATTTGTTGAAAAATACGATAATAGAATTAAAACGATTTTGGGGATGAAATTTAATATTCAAACCGGTTTGATATTTACCAGTATGCCTCGATGTTATAGTTTTGTCCGTTTAGGTCGAAATCTCCTCACTTCTCTGTGTCTATAGCTCATTGGGACTTCGATTCTTCGACTCATTGCTCGTCTCTCTTGACTCACCGCCGCTCGTCGTCACCAAGCAGACGCAGATCCCTTCCTTTCTCGTCGTCGACGCATCGTTGCATCAGACCTTGTCTTCGTCGCCCCACGCGAGGCAAGGTTTTAGCTTTACCAAACATTTTTTTCCTACAATTTTCTTTTTCTCATTCGTGTTATGTTTTCAGAGATACTAATTTTTGGAATCTTTTGGTGGAGATTTTTTGTTGATAACTTGATATTTGTTGGTGGTATGTTGATTTTGTCTCTGCAATTCTTTGCTTCCTGGCCGGACTCTCATTTTTCTTTATTTGGAAGATTTGAAAGCTAATTATTTCTGTGCAATTCTCCTCGTTCTTCATTCAATCAATTAATCATATACATGTGTGCTTTATGTAACTATATTTTGTATAATCAGTTGGGTTTCTGAGCGATCATGGACTCTCTGCATAAAGTGAGATTTACAAGTTCTTATCCGTGTGCTTCGTAGTTCGACACATCTAATTTGTTGAATTGATTTATTCAAACATCTAGTCAGTTAACTCTGTTCTACCTGGAAAACTACACAAAAAAAAAAAAAGAAATCTTTTGAGGTACTCCACTGCTCCTTACTCACTTACACAGAAAAGCCCCCTTAACAATGCCATCCGTAAAAAGGCATTACCTCAAAGCAGCCAGATTTGGTGGCATTCGATCTCAACTTGTCCTCCATTCCTCCTATGGTCTCACTTTAAGCTCCAGCCAATAGAGAGGGGCAACTGTAATACTCACATTATTATTTTTGTACTCTCACCAGTTTCCAATTTCTGTTTGGTATAGATTCTCTCTACCATCCGGGTTTTCACATGATTTTATCCACCTTAAAAACTTTCCTAATCTTCTCCCAATGATCTAATCCAATTTTCTTCATTGTAGACTTGATCTTCATCTGTTGGTTGGAATTCAATCACCTATAGCATAATACATGCAGTTCGTCTTCTTCAGAATTACTTTAGATGGCAGGCAGATTTAATTTTTTTTAATGCATAAAAACACCCCTTAAAATCGAAAAAACACGAACCATCCAATAGTGAGATAGTAATTCATAAATTCTAAAAAAATATTGAAATAATTTCAAAAGAATGCAATAATGTTTACCGAAACTGATAGAATAGTGCCATTTCTACAGTTATCGGTCCCAACTATTCCTTTTATGGTGAGAATTACTTTAATATAATTCTTTGAAACATGGTCTCCTATGGGCATAGACTTCCATAGGAGCTAATACATAGCACCTTGTAAGCAATCGTAAACTTGTAAACACAACTTATGTAATTTGTTGATCTTTTGAATATTATATCCGTTGGTTATATATAGACTTTTGCAATGTTTTGATGTTTTCTTAATTTATACCCCGAGGGAAAAATTAGGAAATAAATAAGAAATTTTTTTATTTTTAAAGACAATTTTCTTTTATGATTTTTTAAACGTGATCTCTTTAATTTATTTAGGATGTAATTATAACTCTCTGGTTAATTCTAGTTGAACCAACTGTTGAGCCACTGAAACTTGAAGCAGCCTCTTCTTCAATTTGCTAAAGGGTCTGTGGTTTAAACATTACTTGTCCAATGGTCAACACAGGAATATGCTCTGTCTTTTACAAGGCAAGATTACATATAACTAAGAGCAGCCACTGGTCCCTGCTTTCTCAATTTTCTTTTTTTCCTTTGTCGAACAACTGCAATGCAAACAACCGTCAATTTAACGACCTGGAGATAGCATGATAATTAAAACTATGGAGAAGTTAACACTGGAGTAGAAGATCATGGTCTCCTTGTTCTGCATGTACAAGTAACACCTGGTTGAGGCATATTCCTTTCCCTCCTACCTTTATTACCAATATTTAAAATGATTTCCAAATTTTCGCTCCAAACAAAAATCTAAACTCAGGATCTACCCTGGTGCACTAATAGCTCTCCCAACACATGGTGAAATTCTCTTGGTAGTTTACTTACCAACAAAAAATAAAAAAACTGTGAGTAGCAAATGGTCTGAGTGGTAGCTACGATAAATATTTGTCTGATTTGACAAAAAGGACTAGGTAGCTTATATACGTTATTTTTTTCTTTTTCCTAGTAACTAAGAATTGTACCTTATAAGACAGTGAGAGGGTAGGAGGATGTCATTTCTTGGAAAGGAAGTGCAAAAATTCATTCTGAATTTAATTATTTTGTTATAGTTTGGTGAATGTTAGGGATGATGAGTTGGAGCATGTGAGTTTTACATGTTCTCTTGAGTGTGATCTTCTTTGCTTTTTTTGTTTTGGGTCTAATTTTTGAACTCTTTTGGTCCAAAAACTTAAATGCTTAAATGCGTCGAGCTCAAAGAAAACAACTTTTTTTTTTCCTCCTCTCTCTAATTCTTTCATTAGAAATATATGTACTCTGTTATCAACTTATCATGCATCAACTTTCACAGGTGTCTATATGGCAGTATTATAAATGCATGTTTGGCCTATACTACTGGAAATACATAGCAAGCTCGATTTGACCCATCTTGTCTTAAAATTATCAGGTTTGTTTTGTGAGGTGGTTCCCAACCACTAGTAAACCTGTTCTTCCAGAAAGAAACTAGTTCTTTACATAAAGTCTATTTTCCAATGGAGGCAGATGCTGCACGGAGAGCCCGGGAATCTCTGGACCTAGCGTTTCACATGTCAAATGTTCTTGACACGGGCCTCGATCGTCACACCCTCTCTGTCCTAATTGCCCTTTGTGATATGGGTCTTAATCCAGAGGCATTAGCTGCAGTTGTTAGGGAGCTTCAAAGGGAGCCGCCACCTTCATCTCCATTGCCATCAACTTCGTCGTCCTTACCCTCGTAGGTGGTGTTTTTTCTGGCCATATTAATTAATAAAGCCAGGAGATTTATTAGACCCTTTTGTTTTTTGGGACCAGTTTAAGGTGGTTTGCATTATTGCAGTGATTGCTCTCTAATACATACTGACGCAGCACTTTGCCAATTGTAGTTTCTTTGTTCACTTTTTTTTTTTTTGGTTCGGTTTCTTTCTTTCATTTTTTCCTGATTAATTTCATTGGCATCCCATGAGCTTTGGAAAAATGATAAGAAGACCCCCACGTTTTGAAAATAGGCAAAGAACACCCATTGCGGTTAACCACAGTGTCAGTTGACCCGTTTGATCAATCAAAATGATAAAATAACCCTCTTTAACTTTTGCCATTTTCGAGCACGGGTCATCGTAAAACTGTCAAATTCTGAGCTGCCGGTGCTTTTGTACTGGAAACTGGCAAAAGGGGTGATCCTTCTTTGCTGTAAAGTTGAAGGCTAGAAAAGATAGAGAAAGAGAGGGAGATGATTCATTTGACGTTATTAGTATACTGGACGTAGATTAGTGTAATTTGGAGGGCTGCAACTCTGATTTTTTGAAATGGATTGGTGGAAGCCAGTCCATGAAGATTCTCCCTTTTCTTACGTGCAATTCCCCTGGTAGATTTGGTATGAATCCTGAAAGTACAGTAACAGAGATTTGCAATCAAAAAAAATACGATGAATTGATGAAGATGGATAATTTTCAATCCGCAGAGAAGCTTACCGATCATTATTACTATATTGTCAATTACATTACCAATAGTGGCTTTACAGACGAGCTGCAACTCTGATTTTTTGAAATGGAGGGAAGAAGTCTGGAATGGCTGGCATTTATTTAGGCAGGTGAGAGCTCTAGCATTTTTTTTAATTTTTATTAATTTTCTCTATTTTTTTTCTAAATTTCTCACACATTTTTAAGAAACACACCTTGATGATTCAAAATTTGATAATTCTTTTATTTTTATTTTTTATTTTTTTGACAAAATTTAGAACTTTAAACAGAGCCTAAAAATTATATTGATAAAACCACATTTAGACGTTTGTAATGTTACTCATTCTGAGATATTCATATGACAATGGGCTCAGTGAGGATACATTAGAGCAAGCATTTATTGTAAAATATTTTTGGGGCAAGAATATATGAAATCTCTCTCTCTCTCTCTCTCTCTCTCTCTCTCTCTCTCTCTCTCTCTCATATATGTATATAGTTACTAAAAATTATGCTAATAAAACCACAATTCAACTTCAATATCTAGATGTATCTAGCTCCATAAATTCTAAAACTACTCAACGTCATCAATATTTTGAGAGAGTTTCATAATAAACTAATATAGTTGGCAGTTGAAGCTGAAGCAGAAATAATTCCAAAACTGGTCCAACAAAAATTGCTGCTAGACATGAAGAACCCCCGCGACTGGCAATATTTGCTTGTGCCCAGCAAAATTAATCAAACTGACAATCAACCAATCCTAGAGTTATCTCTGCCAAAGACCAACGTGGTTGCCCAGTTCACAGCCACGTAAAATCGGTTCCTCCAGCTGACGACTCGTGTCAAGTAAGCAGAGCGCCACATCAGCCAGCTTATGAACCCTGCATGGGATACTCCCTTGGCATCCTGTTGAAACAAAACGATGAATGTATATATATATATATTCAAATTAGACTCTTCTAATCAATGCAGTAATGCTATGTTTTGGTTGTCAATTGCAACAGACATAAGAATGAAATTTTAACATTTGGTAATTACTCAAGAATTAAGATGGAAATTTATTTTGCTAATCTTTAGTACATTCGAATAGTTTTGGAAATGAAATGGGATACGCGTCAACTGACATCTGACAAAAAAAAAGTCTCTTTTTTGCAGAATTTTCAAATACCACATTGAACTTTGAAACTCACGATTTCACAAATATGAGAATTCTTATTCCAATTCATGAATGCAATGTTTCATGTTCAGATTTATGCTCTGTTGATCCTCTGAATCAACAGAGCTGGCTAGAAAGAAATACCTTGGATTGGCGTAGATCAACCAGGGCCTTGTATCTCCCTACAGATGCCATGCTTCCAAAATGCTTGTAGACAAATGGGTCTCCTAGAGGGACATCCTTCGCAGAGAATGCCTTGCCACCATTCTGCTTCCCAATTCTGTTAAACAGCTCAACCAGATATTTCCCTTCCCTTTCTGCAACCTGCTCAACATATTTAATCATCGCATGAGTAGTATGTTTACACACCACTCTCTACAAATGTCAATCTTTAATTCTTTGTGGCATTCCATGTGCTTATAATTATTCTATTTCCTCACAAGTGAAAGCTGATTAATGCTGCTTTGGCGACACAATAGAGATGATCCAGAAAGAGTAATGAGAGCTGCCATGGAAGAAGGTTGGTTCCAAAACAATTATTAAAGCTGGTTTCTTTGGCACACTCCTATTTCAGTGTCTGGGAAGAGTAACTAGAATCTCAGCTCTGGCTACTCAACTTTTTCGTTTTTCTAAAATGGCTAAATTTATTCTCTTATGAACTATAAAAAAGTCAAATTAACGAAAAACTAAAACTAGTAGCTAACTACAAAAAAAGAAAGGCTAGTTTTTTTTGCTTCCCAATGAAAGATTCCAAAATAGAGAATAAAAAGAGTGTTGGAAATCTTACCTGTGCCAGAGCTGGAAGCACTTGCCTCCCTGTCTGTTCAAGGAAACCTGCACAATCTCCAATTGCAAATACATCTTCAACAGAAGGAACCCGTAACCATTCGTCAATGCCAATCCTACCACACCCCGAGAAAAATAAATAAATAAATAAACACGTAAATAAATGATGGTACGGTATCCACAATAGAACTGCAGAAAGGAATGAAACTAACAAAAAACTGAAGAAGGTTAAAAATGGGGTAATTGCTGGCGGAGAATACCTTCCACCTGGGGACTTGGGGATGCTTAGTGATTTCACAAACTGAGAGGGGCCAACCCCAGTTGACCAGACCAAGAGGCCATAAGGAACTTCACTTCCATCACTAAGTACAAGCCTTTTGGGATGCACCTCTTTCACCACACCTCGTAGAAGCCGAACACCGTACTGATATGAAGGTCCAAACATCACTGAGAATTCAGAAAATTATAAGGTAACATTGTCTATCTAGGGCTTAAGAAGGCAATCCGAATTACCTTGTTTAAGTGCTTTATTGCATACTGACGTAGTCCAACATCAAAAGATGACAGAATCTCATTTGCCTAGTCAAGTTGAAGTATTGAAACCAGTTAACAAAGTTTACCCTCTGCATTTCAGCTCTAGCTTGCTTTGGAAGACATAGAGAAGAAAGAACATAATAATAATACCTCAATGAGAGTGACACGGACGTAATTTTTCACGTGGGCATACCGATCCTTGACATCCCTCACGATAAAATCACTCAACTCACCACTAAACTCCACCCCAGTTGGGCCACCTCCGATAACAACACAATGTAACAGTCGCCCCTTTTCTTCTTCTGATATACCTGTAATTAATATATGGATGCGGATATTGTCAGCGGTAGTTCTTTTGCGTACAAAGGCTGATGCAACCCAAACCAAGTAAATTAATTTTAGTCACCAAATCACCATGTAAATCAATTGACAAGATCACAGATGATTTTGCACAATGTAGAATTAGATTTGTCCTTTCTAATTTTATCTGAGAAGACATTGAATCCTCATTTCAAAATTAGAAATTGCACACTTCTCCAAACGAATTAATTCAGAATATTGTTTCCCGTTGATTGCCTAATATTTCTAACTAGCAACTACACAATCCCTCCCTATAACTAACAATATACAAGGTTTCAAGACGAACTATAAGTAGGTAAATATTTATGAAATACAATCAAAAGAAGCAAAGAAAATCATAATCAATTATCTTCTCCCTTTCTTGTTTTTGCTTTCAATCATGTCACCCAACTTAATTCTCTGTTAACAAATTAACCATGCTTCTAGAAGTGACTGCTGACTAAACAGTTGGCACTTCTCAGATGTTAAATCAATGTATATCTTTCAACATCGGGAGGAAATTTATGATAGAAAAAATATTTCTCACCTGGATTTTGAGAAAGCATAAGATTTAAGAGAATCTTCTTCCTAATTTCTTGGGCATGATTCACTTCACGAAGAAAAAATGCATTTTCCTTCACTCCCTTTATGCCAAAGGTCAGTGGCTCAGCTCCGGCAGCTATGACAAGCTTGTCATATGCTACTTTGAATTGATAAGGCTCATGAGAAAGTCCAACATCACGGACCGTCTCACAGTAAACCTGACCCAGTGAATCCACATTAGTCAGTTCACAGTAATTGACACCAAAACATGAATATCCATGCGATAATTAACATGAGCAGGAAAACAAGGCTGAAAGATGTGCTCACTTCATGTTTGTCCGTGTCAACACCAGTGCAGGAAGCAAGGTAAAAATAGGAATTTGGGTCCTTTGCCAACGCAGATTGTATCTGACCAACTGGCTCGGCCACTGAGCGGAACTCCAGGGTTCCAACACAGGTTGAAGCAAGCAAAGGAGTGAACACCATATGATTTCTCGGCGATATGCAAACAACATCATACATTTTGGTGTCAAGCCCCTTGAGAAATCGACATGCTGCCCAGCCAGTGCCAAGGACGACAACCCTGGGCTTTTCACCTGGTTTCGTTGCTTCCAGAGTGGGATATCTTGCATTCTCCTGCTCGGAATCGGATTCTTCTACAATCTTCTCTGCCTGAGGAAATTGATAGTGTGGGGTTACCCTTATTCCCCTGCTCCAGTAATTCAAGTGACCCACCTTCCTGATGCTTGAAAGATATGAATAATTTCCACCTGCAATCACATTTTCAAGGGAAGGCAAACAATTGTGTGATGACAATTCCCCATAAAGGACTTGTCTTTCACTAGCATAATTGCCAATGGAACCCCCAGACCGCCTCAAGCCGCTCCTTGCAAACCTTGTCAAGGCCATATTAGAGGTATCAGTTCGTACAGCAAGAGCTGATAATACCCTCCAGAAATTCTAAGCAAAAACCCAGTTCAATATGTTTGAGTTTGCTCCAATAGAGGTATATGAAGCGAGTTCCACAAATCTGAAATGTTGCAAAAGAACTGTATCAAGTCCTATTCATATAGAAAGAGTCATAGCATAGTTTATTCAAGTCACAGAGCGATGGCTTCAAAGGACAAATGACCAGAAAACAAACGAATTTAGCTTTACTTAGCAACTGTTGGGACCAACAAAGAGAAAACTCTTTGTAAACTTATAAAAGGGTCTCCATTAACTAGAAATAGCTGTTGTTCCTCCATTTCCAAAAACATTTGCTAGTCACCGGCCCAGAGAGATAATTGTGTTGAAAAAGGTTTGTCAGTCTGATGACTCCTTCGTTTGTCATAAATAAATGGAGGAAGCATTTGGATCAAGAAACTATCACTGCGTTCCCAATCATAGTAAAAGAAATTTAAAATTGCATTGCTCAGCTAAAGATTCACATGATTTACCTGCACTGGTGAGAAAACAGAGTAGCTAGAAGGTTCCCGTGTGTTTGCTGGGACAGTAATGAAATCCCCTGCCATGATATTTAAAAAATAAATAAATAAATAAATCATTGAACCTCCTATTATACCCTTTTAACAATCTGATTCACAGCAACAAAATTAACAAAAGAAAAGATTTATATGGTTACTGTGCAAACAAAAATAAAACGTTAAACTGGAGAGAGCATATACTGTTAATTTAAAAGAGGGCTACAATTTTTTCAATATACATATACTAAATATTAAATCACACATTACAGATCTAAGGAATAAGGAAAATGGGTCTGTACGATCAAGATTCAAGAACCGCAGTAACAGTTCATAAGAAACTTTGAATGTGTAGTAAAATAGAATGTCAAGTTCCGTAAATAAATTAAATATGCAGCATTTTTAACATTAGTAGACAAGCTGTTTGTGAAATGGTGGTAATGAAGATCAAAGAGACAAAGGATATACAAAGAAGCAAGCCTCCCCAGTGGCAGACCAAAGAAAGCATGAAAATTTCCGCAATCATGCCCCAGTATTTCAAATATTTACCATGCCAATACATTATATAAACAGAAAAGGAAAACTAGGAAGATCTAGGTAAACACAAGCTCAGACCCATATCACAAATGTGGATGAATATCAACAGAAACTGTTCATACAAGCATCATCACAGATGAAGCCAATCAAATCTATTTAGTTCAAAAAAATTAAAAAAAAAAAACTATTCCACAAAATAATTAAATATATAGAATCTGCACATCATTTTTTGCCAAAAAAAAAAAAAAAAAAGGTAGGTCTGACTGGACAGTGTATAAATACGTAGTTTCTATAATGAGGAAGAAGAGCCATACTCTTTTTGGACTTGCAGGCGGTGGGGAGAGATTGTGTGATGGGTGGAAGTAAAATAAACAAAGCACATGACACAGAATCTCAGGAGGCAGTCTGAAGAATTGTCAGATTTTCTGCACTAAATAAATTTGGGTTGGTTGCAGGTTGCAACGGCGCGACCCTTGGGCCAAAAGCAGCAAGAGCTCTGATTTCCTTTGGTTATTACGTACACCATGTTATACGTGTGTGTAAGGAAGTTCGAGGAAGCATGTTTTCTTAGGCCCCGTTTGGTAGGAAAAAAAAAGTAACTTTTGATGTTTTAGGAAATCAAGTGTTTGATAAAATACTAAAAATGGACTATTTTGTTAAATTGGAAGTTGAGTAGGAAAAGTATAATGGTTATTTTATTTAAATTAAATTTAACAGTTCCTGAAATTTTCACAAAATATTAAAAAATATTTAGAGTTGTAAAAATTAGTATAAATGTGTAAAATTTATGATTTCATAATTTATGTAGTAAGTAGAACTCCAAAGGTCCTTTAAAAGTTATTAAAAATTTTTATTTAGTTTACCAAATTTGTAAAAAGTTTCACCTATTAATTTTTACAAAAAAATTATTAAAAATTTGACTTCTAAATAAGGTTTTAGGCTTAGTTTGGGAAAAAATAATTAATTTTTTTAATAATTAATATTTTAAATTTTTTTATTACTTTGAAATATTTTATTTTAATGGTTTAAAAAATTTTAAAATATAAAAAATAATTTTTATCAATTTAAAAAAATTAAAAAGTTTAATACTTAAAAAATTACTTTCAACTAAGGTAGCCAAACCAAACTTTACTTTCGTTTGTTAGCTGGCGCTGGGGATGGCGTTGGGTGGTTGGTAACTTTGTACGCCGGTATCAAATGAAATTCGTGGTGGATGAAAAGACTACTATGCCCTTGGTATTTTGATTATAGTTCCATCCTTCAAGCCTTGTCCGCTTAGATGATATTGGAAAAAGTTAAATAGTGGAGAAATAATTTAAAAAAAAAAAAAACAAACCAAAGGTATGTTCAGTGAAGTTTTCATTGTCTCCGTT
>JAVXUM010000030.1:27653357-27678485 GCA_035590655.1 Pouteria glomerata
CTATTTTGAATAATAATTAATTAATTAATTAATTAATTAATTAATTTAACTTAATTTATATGAAATAAATTTTATTAAATTATTTTTAATGAATAATAAAAATAAATTGATTTATTAAAAATTAAATATAATATAATTTAATAGTTAATTTATTTAATATGAAATATTTTTTATTAAATTATTTTTAATAAATATCATAATTAAATTATTTAAATTATCATTAAAATATTTTATTCAATTGTTTTTTATAAATAATATAATTAAATTATAATTAATATATTTTATATTTAGTGAATTAAATGATATAATAATTAAATGTTATTCAATTTTTAATAAATGTATAATTAATAACATCATTAATTAAATAATTAAATCATTTAATATAATTTATTTAATTTATTTTATATTTTATTAAATTCAATTAAGTTTTTTAAAAACTAAGAAAACTAAATATATTATGAAAATAAAAACTAATAATTGTAGACAAAATTTTTTTTAAATATAATTTTAATTTTTATTTCAGAAAATATAAATAATAAAAAATAAAAACTATAAAGAAATAAACAAAAATAGCAAAATTATAATATCTTTGCCCTTGAGGGATATCTTTGCCCTTGTGGGTAAAGCTGCTTTCTGCTTGTCGCCATCAATAGACTAGGTCACCCATTAACATTACTCAAAACAAACAGACAAATAAATAAAGGATTCTTTAACATTCCGTGGCTTTGGTGGTGCCAATGTCAAAGGGAATAAAAGCAGAAACCAAGCATCTTGCAACCAGTTAATTTAGGTTAATAATTAAGAAAATGTATATGCAGGATGAAGGGTTGGCAAAGAGTTCTAGATTCCTTTAACTTCTCTTTCAACAAATTCATTTCCACATTATCTTCTCTAGAATTTAAAATGCTATTTGCAATTTAGCTTTAAAATCTTAACTAATTAAGGTGACATTTGGTTCTTAAATTTTTATTAATTTTTGCCAATTTTTGTTCATTTTTATTTTTGGTGCACTTGTTTTTAAAATTCAAATTTTACAAGGTTTTGCCAATTTTAACAAAATATTGTCAATTTTTATAATGTTTATCAACTTTTATCCACCAAACGCCTAAATTTCAAAAATTGTTCGAACGAGATCACGTTACCTATTCAAACAATTTGATTAAAAGTTTTGAGTTGTTCCTACCGAAAATCAAAATGTTAAAATTTAACTCATTTTTCTTTTTTATTTTTTTGAATACCAAACACTCTAAGTGGGAGGTTGTTATTTCGAATTCAAAAACTCGAAAGGGAGGTTACTCAACTTTAGCAAATTTTTTTTTGTTGAGTTTCATAATTTGTATTTATATTTAAATATTTTAAAATTTAATGAATATATGTCAAATAATTTATTTATTTTAAAATTAGATTAAATTGTATCAATTTTAAATTAACATATTTGTCTTTTATTTTTTTTCAATAACTTTACATTTTGTTGATGGTATTAGTACCGGATTCTTTTTTTTTTTTCTTTTTTTTTGCTAGGTGGTATCGGATTCAAATTGTGCTCCCGCACTAGGTCTAATATTGTACCCGATACCCCCAAGTAAAAAAAATCCTCATTCTAGAAGTAAAGTAAGATAATAAAAAAAAAAAAAAAAAATTAACCACAATAGTTAGCTTAATTAGTAAAATTTTAGGCTTACTCTCCAAAAGTTATTAGTTCCAATCCCCTCAGAACTACTGAAAAGTTTATCCGGACATTAATTTCAGGGTTTTAAAGATTATTTTGTATGTAAGCTAACCTAAACACTTTAATTTTTAAAAATATAATAATAAAAACGTAACAAAATTTTACATGATGAGTTTGATCAGTTGTACAAGGGTTGTGGTTACTTTAAAAGTGTGAGAAAAAATAACAATAACAAAAAAATAACAAAAATTTCGCATATTTGATTTGATCAGTTTTGAAATGGGCTGTGGTCACTTTTTAAGTATTAGGTGTCGGTGCATATGTGATGTGTGTGTTTTTTTGTCTTAACAATCAATAAAAATATTTTAGTTTTGTAAATTATAAATATTTATTTAATTTTTCTATTAATTTATAATAAACCTATTAAAACAATGTGTGTGAATTTTTATTTTTATTTTATTTTACTTATGCACACACTATGCACGTGAACTTTTATCAAATTTTTATTTAAAGATTATGTGTGTATCATTAATTAATTTATTATTTTCTTTAAAAAATTAAAAAAAAATATCAATGCACGCATGATACATTGAATTTTTATCAAATTTTTATTTAAAATTATTTGTGTATTATTAATTAATTTGTTATTTCATTTAAAAAACTTCTCAAACAATAAAAAAAAGAGTAATTATTAATTAAAGGTATTTAAGTAGATTATAAATAATTAATGGGCATCTAGATAAATAAAATAACATTATAACAGTAGTTGGCAATTAAAGGATATTTAAAGAAAACAAAAAATAAAAGGGAAAAATTACTAATTCATCATTTTTAAATTGTGAGTGACTATTGATTGTAAGGGTAATTAATGGAAAAAAATTCAAATTATGAGTGGTTATTGGTAATTAAGGGTCATTAATGAAAAAAATAAAAAAAGTTTTACCAAAAAAAAATCCACCAAAAAAATGGATTTACAAAATCTTGATGTTTGCTTTGTAGTAGTACTAGTAATAATTTGTGTCTATAACACTCCAAATAAAATTAGTATTAAGTTTCTTATTTAATTAAAATTTGGATAAAAAGTTTAAATTGAAGAAATTATAATAATCCATGAATTTTAATTTCTTTTAAACATTTTAGACCCTAATAACTATTACACGCGTTTTGGTATCTCCATTCAATTAATTTTTTTATAAACAACATGAAAGAAAACACAAATTATGGTATTCTAATTTTCTAAAAACCATAATTGAATAGAATTTATTTGCATATGATCTATGGTGAAATTTAAAATATTTAAATTAATTTGTGAGATAAATGGTAGTGGGATCTACTAAAATAAGAATGGAGTAGGAAGATAAAAATATAAAAATGATCTCAATAGTTGAATAAAAGAAAAATTAATTTTTCACCGTTAGATCTGAATTTTTAAAAGAAATATCTTCAAAAATCTTTTTATTTTATTTTATTATATAAATATAGATATAAATGAAAGAAAAGCTCATCTCATCATGGGCGGAGCCACGTTGGGGCAAGGGGGGTCAATTGACCCCCTGAAAGTAAAATTTCTATAAAAAATAGTATAATTTTTGAAATATTTTTGTACTTTTGTCTTTATAAAATATATTTCTTAAAATAGATTGCTCCTATACCTCAAATAATTTACAAGTTTTGCCCCTACTGAAAGTAAAATTTTTATAGAAAATAGTACAATTTTTAAATAATTTTTATAAAAAATAGTACAATTTTTAAATTATTTTTATACTTGTACTCCCATAAAATATATATTTCAAAATAGATTACCCTATATATTAAACAATTTATAAGTTGTTCCTATTTTTAAGTCAAATATATTGTCTTTACTTATTGACTTGATCCCACTGATATAAAATCCTGGATTCGCCACTGCATCTCATATGCTATATATTTTGAAGGTTAAGATAGATTCAAAACCATCACGGAGATCAAAACTCAAATTTACCATGATCTGGTTTTCGAGTTTAGATAATCCAAAGCCAACTATCAAGGTCTATTTGGGAATCAACATCAAAAGAGAAACATCAACTTTACAGCTAACGTGCCAACCATAGGGTTTTCTGCAACCCCACCATCCATTCCAAACTCCCTTTTCTTTTCTTTTTCCTTTCTCCATAAACCAAACAAGAATAAACTGCAATATGCTAATGGGGCCATCAACAGAGCAAAGATTCTACCTTCCTTCCTGTACAAATCGTAGCAGTGGGGGCACTGTGGCTGTGTTTGAGTGGGGAAAAGCTTTTAATTTTTTTCATCTTATTTGAATTCTTTTACCAAAATTTAATATTTTTTTTATAGATTGTAAATTTTAAATTTGTTAATCACATTCTTAAAAAAAAAAAATGTAAAATTAAAAAATTCACATCCTTTAAATAAAAGTGAGAAAAAAAAAAAGAAATAACTTTTTCCTTATTTTTTTAACTCAGACGGATAGTTTTTATATAAATGGGCTTGAATTTTTTAATTTTGTTTTTTTACAAATACAATTAACATGTTTAAAAATTACATTTTCTTTAAATAAATTTTAGGAGTCGTTTGACGCTCCAAGAAAAGGTGAAAATTTCTAAAATTCTCTATTACTTTTTACACATTCACATCTATTATAACTTTAAAAAAAATTACATAACTCGAGTTCGATTAATAGAATAGTTGTAATTTTTTTTTTAACGTGACCGCAGTTATCTAAACTACCAAATAAGATCCATTGTTAATATTTTTTGAAAAGATTTCAAAACTGTTTCGACAAATTTCTCTGCAAAAGTCAATATCTTTCACTATTCATCTCTGAAAAATGTGATTTATCACTAAACGCTAAAATATCACTCAAATCACGTTTTTCTTTATTTTTTGTTGTACCAAATACCCTCTAAAAAAGTTCATATAAGATGAAAAAAACTACAAAAAAAAATTAAAAAATTAAAAAAAAAAATTTCTAACCAAACAAAGCCTACGTTGAAGAATTTTTGTTGACTTTCTATAGTTCATCATCACGTGTAAAAATTAAAAAACCTGCACCTCAAGGAAAAAAAAAAAAAAAAAAACCTTTCCAAAAATATCAGAATCTGAAATTACTATGAGCCGGTTTGGAGGAAGTAAAAAAGTATAGTTTTTGATAATCTTTCGTATTTTTTTGTGAGTTGTAATTTTTGATATGTTTGATGAATAAAAATGTAATTTTTAGTAATTCTTTGTAACTTTAGGTGTTTCGTAAAATTGTTATTGTAACATAGCGGAAAGTAACAACTTTTGTATATTTGGTAAAAAAATTTTATGTAATAGGATAGAAAAATAGAAAAAAGTGAGACTCATCGTAATAATAATTTATTTAAGTAGAGTAAAAAAGTAAGAAAAATTAAAATTTTATCAAATATTTAATTATTATAATAACTTAATTTTTAATAATTTTTTATATTGTATTTGCATCGGCAACAGTGGTAACGCTTGTACAAACCGTGTTGCATTTTTCGAGACTCAATTTATTTGATGGTACATACAAAACGGGTATATTCGCCCGCCCCCGCTGAAGTCGCCACTGATGTTCGATATTTTTATTTTGAAGAGTAGTACAACAGTTATTGAACAATTATTTAGTATAATTCATCGCTTATGTGAGAAGTATTAATTTTTAAATAAAAAATAATATCTCAAAATTATAATAATTTTAAATATTGATAATTATCCATTATTATTAATTAAAAAAAAAAAAAGCAAATGGTGACGAATGCCCAAAAAAAAAAAATGGTGGTAATAGAATTTTCGTTCTATTTTTATTTTTTTCAACGTTCAGCTACTTTTGTTCAGAGAAACGTGCCCGAAAAATCGAAAAAACCCGCGCCTGGTCGAGTTCGAACGTCATGGCCACACCAATTCCACTCCATCCTGCTCAAACCGCACTTGAGAAGTCTAGATTCCTGAAGGTGGATCTTTGGTACGATCGGCCCAACGGCCGAAATTTCAACATAATCCAAGAGTAGCTGGGCAAGCTCGTCTATCAAATGGAGCAATGACACTTGCTCTCCAGCCGTGGTTTAAATGTGCTCTGTCGCGGTCTCTCTAGCCGACTCGGGAGCTACTGTTGTCTGCTTTACCGTCGCAGAGAGGTGTTTCCAGCAAAAAAATGATACTCCCCGTATTTTCTGATTTGTTTACAGGGGGTTGAAATCTTGGATTTTTTGCTGAATGTTGATTGTCGTTAAGAGTGGATCTCCCATTTTTGTCTCATGTCACCCTTATGAATTTTAAATTTTGGGCAAAGATTTTTAGAATTGAGTTACGGTGAATGCAATTAATAATTGAGGTTCTCAAGAGTGAAACTCGACGTTCTGTAGTTCAACAAAGTATCTATTAGAATTATGGCATTTGGCTTTGGCGATGGAAGGGAAGCCTATGTGACGGTAGTAGTTGCACTGGCGGAGCTGAAATTTTGTTTAGGTGTGGTGTAATTTTTTTTTTAATATTTTAAATAAATTTTGTTTCAACTGTAAAATTTTTTTTAAATCTAGCATAAAGTTTTTCTTAACATTTTAAATAAAGTTTTTTCTAATTGTAAATTTTTTTTTACCAAGTAATAAATTTTTTTTACATATATGCATATAGATAATATATATATATATATATAAATGGAATTTGAGATGGGATGGACGCCTACCCTCGGCCTCGGGTGGCTCCGCCCCTGAGTAGTTGTAATTCTATAATTTAATGGAGGACAGTTTCTGTTTCTCGTCTGTTTAATGCATTCTTGATAGTACAATTTTTTTATGACGATTGGCTCAGTTCAGGAGTTTAGTTTGATGATTGACTTGTTATAGTGTCACAATTTTTATTTTTACTAGTGAAGTTACATAGCAAGCTCAGGCTTGTGTCGTTGAGTAGTTGAATAAAAGTAGCATACTAATATTTTATGAAGTCCAGCAGCTATGCATGTTTTAATCCAATGCAAGTAGTTTTTTTTTTTTTTATTTCTTTTGGGGGTGGACGTACTTATTTGCTATGCTATTCAGTAGTGTTTTTTCATAACAAATATATATTTTCATATCTTGTAAAATGTGCCATAATGCATTTTTGTCAACATTGGCGAGTATTGGCGGTTTGATTTTTTACAACTTACTTATATTCCCTCACTTGACTTAATTCTTTTTTCTCTTGCTATCATTTTTAGAATCCAACCTCGAGGCAAATGTGTTGAAGGCAAAAATGAAGGCTAACCGAACAAAAGTGGAGGCTAACTAAGCAAAGATGAAGCCAAGTTTTCATTCGTGTTTTTTTATCTTAATTCTTTTTCTTATTTTACCATTAGTGAAATGAGATTATATGTTTAGTAATGTATTGGATAGGGTGATTCTTAGGCAATGTATTAAATGGGATGAAATTATGTTATAGATAATGAATAAAATGAAATTGTTTTATCAAATGAAACCTTGAAATTGCATTTGATATGTGAATATTCAACTGTCGTGTTTTGCTACATGTGTCCGTGAAGTTGTTATTCTGTGTTACAATGAATATAATTATTATTATGTTTTTTTTACCTTAGAGATTATATTCTCAATTTTAGTAGAGAATATTTTATTTTTATCCTTTTTTTTTATATTCATTTTAAAAATATTTTAAAATTATATTTTTATTTTATTTTTTAAGAATACATAACAAATTATAGTTAATTAAATTTCTCTTACTTTCAATTTTATTTTAATTTTTATTTCTATTTTTTGTCGTTATCCATTATTAACTCCTTTTGTGTAAGCAAAAAGTTCCTATATTTTGGAGACATATAATACAAATTAATAAAGAATAAAATGCAATGCTATATATGGGTTTTAATATATAACTTTAGCTGCATTGCATAGAACATTTTGAGACTATTTTTCATTTTACAACCAACCATAGAGAAGGCTTAGGACTTAAACATCCAATGAGCTTTTTTCAATAATGTGTCTGGGATATATAATAACTTGTTGGAAAAATTATGTGGCTCAACAAAGGGAAAATCAACAACCAATTGTCCCAGTTATTTCAAGGCAACACAACTGTCCACTTGTCTTTAAAGACATTCTCATACCACTTAGACAACCTACATAACTCACACCAAATAGCATTAGATGCAACTTCAATTTTTGCAGCTGCTTCATTGTCATCAGCCCAACTACTGGCAGGGGAATGGTCCTCATCAAATGCACTGTTTTTCTTCATAGTTAATGTTTTCAAAGCTACATCCTTTGTACCAGCAGAGGAACCATTCTTCCTTGGTGCCTTTTTTTTAAGTTTCTTCTACTTCTCATCTACAACTTCCTCTTTCTCAGCCCTTTTCATTGCCTTTCTGCGCCCCATCTGGCATATAACCCTCCTCCAGTTCGATAGGCCCACTCAACATCTTCATATTCATTCTCAACCTGTTACATTACAAAATGAGATATAAACCTAGACAAAATCAAGCAATGTTGATTTTATTTAAACCTTCAGTATCTAACTTGGACTGCAACATAGATTTATGAATGGTATCAAATAGATCAGATTTAGAAAGGAAAAATATTATATATCAGGAAACTAAGAAGACAAATCATGTGAGTTCCCAACTAGATATCTCATACTGAACATAAACAAATGTCATTGAATATGGAAATTTTTGAAGCTCTGAAAATATCATGATAAATCAAAAATTGAAATGTCAACTAATCACCTATGAGAAGAAAAAGTATATTTTAAAACATACATAATATCTCAAAAAAAGAAAAAAAAATTGTGAAGAGAGGTTCTATGTCAAAGCATGCCGACAAGATTCAAGGAAACTACCTGGGCAAGAATGATGGGCCCTCCTTGTGATGCAAAGAGATTTTTCTCTTTCGTTTAGTCGAACAATTTTTGAAAGAAAACGCTTCATTTCTTTCTGCACTGATGAAAAAATTAATGAAGGTTATGATAACGGACAAAATGCTTAAAATTATCCAAAGTAAGAAATTAAAATTGCTAGTCAATTAGATAATCATCCAATACAGGCCTCATGAACAACAAATATATATTGCACCATTGGTAATTAATTGTACCAATGAATAATGACAGGAAGGAACAGAATAGCAACAATTAGTAGTGATGAAGTTGGCAACTCATACTAAAAGAATACAATAACAATGGCAAGGACACTGGCTAAAAGCCTAAAACATTCCACGGAAAAATAAAACCATATAAAATAGTTGCACAGAGAGACATACAGATGCCATACCATAGGCTGGACCGCTAAAATTTTTTATTAGTCTCTGCCTTTCCTATCAAAGACCAAGTGTTCAACCATGTAACTATTCATTTTTCTACTAAAACTTAATTTAGAACTAGCATACTCCATACTTAATCTATAAGATGAAGCAACGGCTGGAATAAAAAAGTGAAAGAGAAAAAGAAACAAACACGAAGAATAGAGGAAAATTATCCATGTTGTCAACATCTGAAAGGTAAGCATCCACCTAAAAATGCCCTTGCAATACAAATTAAAAGGCATGACACTATCCTAAACAACCCACCATGCATTTTCCTAATCATGGCTTAGATATAATAGAAAAGACAGAAGCAAACTTCATACCTATCCCTGACTGGTTCATGGTAGTTCCAGAAGACATAAGTCTCAATCATGTCCAATCCCCCTGCCTTGGATTTCCTGATAAGTTCCAGCCACACCTAAAAGTTGTCACAACCACCATAAAAAGCTACATTACACAACATATATATAAGTTACCAAAAACAACCCGCCTCTTCCCATCAAGAATTAGTGCTTTCTCGTCAGATGTCACATTTGCAGAAAGCACTCTTTCACAGTAATAACCTTCAAAAACTAAAATCACAAATAACAACCGCGCATGAATTCTTTCTTCCCATAGTTTCCAATTCACTTTTTGTTCCCCAAATTGCAGAAAATGCGTATAAATAAAATTTTCAAGATTGCACTTTGAAAATGAAAGCTAGTTAGCAATGCCTACTAATCAAGAACCTACATTCAGATTCAACTTCTTGTATGTGGGTACCTAACAACCTAACCATATGAACCGTTACAATAGGAAAAAAAAAAAAAAAAATCATCGAGTAGAATATTGTGTCGTGTGGATGAGAAAGTGTCCTGATCCTTTGTTGTCATAAAAAATGAAGAACTCACAGAAACATTTTAAATTCTAAATGATTCCAATTCCATATTGTGGAGATTGTTCTGACGAATCTTGAAAGTTTCGGAGGTAGCTTTCAAGGGATATGATAGAAACACTTAATGAGGCACTCTTGACATTTCTTGTTAAGAAGGAAAAGCTGAAGACTCTTGGCGGTTCTCGTTTCCATTATTTCTTGTTGTATGATTCTATCCTAGCAACCATATATGTCATAGCCGGGGAAATTCACATGTTTTCTAATCCATCAATGAATCAGAACAAATATGTGAGTTAGGAAATTCTCAAAATAACCATTCCGATCTACAAAAAAAAAAAAAAGTAAATTTGAGAAAAAATGCAGAAAATCAATTTCTCGCTCTACTAATTTTGTTTGTGAAGAACGGAGAAGGGTGGAAGAAGAATGCGAGAGGAGAAGTTTATAAAAAAAACTATTCTTCACCAAAAAAAAAAAAAAAAAAGAACTATCAACTTGAACACAAATTAACAAAGAAAAAATTCAAAACCCTAGAGAAAAATTTGAAGGTGGAACACAGATAACAAACGAGATACATGATGGCCTCGAGATGCAAATAGGGTTGCTTATGGTCAAATTAATGGAGGTCCATGTGTGAAAATTTGAGAAAATTGAAGAGCAGAGGCACAAGAAGGGATTCTTACCGGAGAGCAAGAACCCAGAGAGAAACGTCAGAGGTTGGTGATTAATCGGCGAGGGGATTGAAGAGACTCCGAGGATTTTGGCTTTTCACGGAGTGAAGCACTGAGGTCACGTTTGATGGTAGGAATTAGATGATAAATATGAATAATATTATAAAATAATTGACGAAATTAAGTATAAAATGTGATTAGTTTTTGATATGAGATTATTTTTTTATTGTTTAATTAATGTAATATAAAATAAAATAAAAAATATAATTTAAAATGAAATGTGATAACAAAGTAATTTGGATCGGGGATGGGTCTATGGATATTTTCTCCAACATTTTGAATATTCCTCAACTATGAAGTTAAAATAAATACTTTACGGGAATGTTTAGGGCTCTAAAAAATATTAAAAAATTTTAAAAAATTTTTAAATTTTCTAAAATTCTCTACTACTTTTTACACATTCACACCTATTACAACTCTAGAAAAAATTACATAACTCGAGTTTGATTAGTAGAATAACTGTAATTTTTTTTTAATGTGACCGCCGTTATCCAAGCTACCAAACAAGACCCATTGTCAATATTTTTTGAAGAAAATTTGAAAACCATTCCAACAAATTTCAAAACCGTTCTAACAGATTTCTCCGCAAAAGTTAATATCTTTTACTATTTATTTCTGAAAAGCGTGGTTTGCCACCAAACACCTAAATATCACTCAAACCATGTTTTTCATTATTTTTTGTTATTTTTCGTTGCTCTAAACACTCCCAATATGTGAAATCTAGTAACATATATGCATATATATATATATACACAGACACATATATATACATATATATAACTTTTCCCACACTTAACCATATCATGCATATATATATACGAAAATGATCCCTACAACGTCTAGAACACGAATTTAAGTCCCATCTACCTTGAATCAGAAGAAAAACGGAGAAAAATAAAGAAAATCGGTTTGGCCTCCAAACTTCAAGATTTGATTTTTCCCTCTTCGGTTTGAATCCCAGGAAATGGACCGCACCACGTCGATGACCGCGTCGAAATCTCCTTAGATCGACTAATCTCTAGCTTCGAATCTTTCTATCTCCTCTCTTTCCCTTTCTCCTCTCTCTCTTCTTCCTTTCTTCTTTGTTTCTTCCTAGACCCGAACCAAAAGAAAAAACAAGAAAAAGGAAAAAGAAAAAATGAAGAAAAGAAAAGGAAAATAAAAAAAAATGGTTGGGCTCTTGGTCCAGTTTATCCAACCCAATACTACCTCGGGCTCAACCCAACTCAAGAAAATATCATAACTCAACTCAGTTAAATTTAAATACATTATCAATCCAAAATAATGCAACAATAACCAATTTCAAAATACTGGATGTTACAGGTTTTTACATTGTTAGGCTACCCCTCAAGGTTTTATTTGAGAATTTGTCACACACTGGTCACATTATTATTTTCAATAGGGAAAAATATAAAAGCATATACATTTTTTTCTCTTTCATATTAAAACTAAACGATTAATCATTTCATTTATGGTATGTTTTTTATCGCTCGTATTACGACTAAGAAAAGATGAAGTTAGGATTTCATGATGGGGCCCAAAATTTTTAGTAAAATTTTAATTGTTGATCAAAAAATACTAATAATTTATTTACGACTTGTTTTCACTGAAACCTGAATTCTTTTGATACTATAGTTGTCGTCGGTAAAGTTCTTTTACTTCATTTACTCATTAGTAGTTTAAAACTCAGACTTTTTTTATGGTTCAATTTAAAAAAAATTGATTTGTAGAGAGTGAATAGGGAACACTAATTAAAAAAAAAAAAAAAAAAAAAAAAGATAGGGAAGAGTAAAGCAAGTAAGAGAAGCCAAAAATAATATAAATATCAAGGTAACGTTCGAAGTGATAGGAAAAAAAAAATAAGAAAATTTGTGATTTGGGATAACTTTTGGCGTTTACTATTTCTAATCCAAAATTATGTTTTTTTAGAAATGAATAGCATAACTTTTGGACTTTTGTGGTAAAAAGTTAGAGAGAAAAAGAGAGAGAGAGAGAGAGAGGATGAGGAGGAGATAGGAGAGATTTGTGGGTTTATATAAAAAAAAAATATATATTATTTTTATTTATTAATTTTTTTATTGATGAAAGGGGCTATTATTAATGGATAGACTTTTTGATCATTATTAATAGAGACAAATATTCTTCGTTTGTGAGGGGTCCATTATTAATGGAGCAAATTTTTTAATAAAATATAATATTTATGTAGAGTTATAATAGCAAAATTATGGGCCATGGCCATCTAGCTCCAGGGGGCTATAGGTAAGGCTATAGTTAAAAATAAAGAACTGAAATTTCTTTATATTTTAATGACATGCGATTTTTGATATCTGCTGATAACTCAATGAATCCGGATGAGCACTAGGTGATCCAAACTAGTCCCGGGTTTCCGAGAAATGCCACCTTGACACCGGTGTGGTGCCTGCTAAAGAGTATCTGATGCTTAAGTTAGCAAAAAAGCTGAGAAAGTATTTTAGCAGAGTAATGGCAAAACAGAAGTAATGTGATTGTACCTGGGCCCCGGAGGTAGATATATTTATGGACGTATATTGAGCCTGCATGGATACTGTATATACAAATAGTTCTGAATCATACTTATTGTTCAATTAGGGCTTGCCATGTGTATTCACGGATCCCAATGCTAATATTACTCAATTAGTTTACAAAATCGTTAGTGGGCAGGCAGTACCCCTGCAGGTGAGTATCACGAAATATGTCAGAGAGTGGCTATACGCGTGACCATGATGTAGGCATTTTTGTCTTATATGAGAAAATCGAACCAATCTTCCGACCGTATGGTCGGTCGGTCGAGTTAGTGTACTTCTGGTCGGGAATGAATGTTCAATCAAGTTGATAATGCCAGTTGGTCGATAATGCCAGTTGAGTTCATTCGGGTATGACCATCGGTCGGGTATGGGTATTCGGTCGAGTGCACCCTATCAGATGCCCCCGATTTCTTTGATCACAGAAGGTGGCCGAAAAGAATTAAATACCTATGATCAATCGGTTGGGTGCACCTTATCAGATGCCCCTGATTTCAACAACCATACGCCAGTATATACATATTCATAAACACATGCGCATTTAATGTAAGCGCGGCGTAACAGGCGGGAGTATGGCGAAAGTACGCGGCCGTTTCACCTCCTAGCCACGCGTTGCAACGTCATTGGGTAGACGTCAGGTAGTGGAAACGACTGTCAGTACGAGCCGTGGATTTGAGTCTTGAATCTGGACCGTTAATTTTGAAAATAATATTAAAAATTTGCGGTTAGTACCATATAAATAGTCCACAGAAGGAATCAGAACGTTTTTCCGCACATTTTGAAGTACTCTTGCCATTGTTGCACCTGCAAACTGTGTTCTTCAGCTTCCTCCAACTCTCCGGTAAGAATCAGTGCATTTTATGTTTTGACTTTTAAACCGTTGCATCTTTTTCTTTAACAATCAAAAATCTTTGCCTGATTCGAGTGAGTTTGTGGGAAGCCCTAAATTTATTCGAGCCGTAGTTGAGGGAGTTATTTTCACATACTATTCATTTCAAATTTCTCAAGTTTTTTCGTTAGTTCTAATGGGTGAGCCGGAGAAAGTTAGCGTATCTAGTAGTGAAGAGTCTGACCTAGATGGACTTGTGTTCCGTCGGAGGGGAACGACGGGCGCCTCTCCTAGTACTAGCGGTCATCGGGTGGTAACCGATGAACGCAATATAGATGCTTTCGAAGAAGGGATTAGTAGGAATATTGGTGGTAGGAAGAATACCCAATTCGAGGTTGAGGGGATTAAGTCTACAATCACCCCAAAAAGGATTTTCAAACTGATCAAGGAATTCCAATTCCCCGATGATATTTATTATCGGGTTCCTGGGCAAAATGATTTGGCTTGTTCCCCTCGACCCGGAGAAATAACTGTATATGAAGCGGCGCTATATGGAGGATTGCGATTCCCCCTCCATGTGTTCGGTCGCCGAGTTCTCGCCCACCTCGGGCTGTCAGTAGGGCAAATTGCCCCTAATGGGTGGAGGATCATGGTCGGGGCCTATATATTTTGGTCGTATACTACTAAGGAGGAATTATCCCCAAGCCAATTCCTCAATTTTTATAAAATAACTGAACGAGGTTTGGGGTGGTGGTACTTCTCTGGTCGGAAACCGGGGTTCAATTTTGTAACCCATCTTCCTAGTTCAAACAAAGGGTGGAAGGAAAAGTACTTCTTCATCCGCAGATCAACCTAGGAATTCCAACCCTAGGAGTTCGATAAGGAAAGGGACATCCGTGTTCCCCGTATTTGGGGTCAGCCGAGCATTCAGTGTACATCGTAGATTTCCTCCCCTCTGTTCATTTTAATTTTCTCTTAAACTAAGAAAGAAGTCTCTAACCATTTTCCTTTGGTCATTCTGCCCAGCTGGGAAACCACTGGCCCTCTCCGCGAAGGAGAAGGATCTTCTACACTTGGCAAAGGAAAACGAACTTCGTCAAGCAAAATATCTAATTACAGCCAAAAACCTCGTATCACTATTGCTCGGTCCCGAACCCGATAGGCTCACTCTCGCAGCCGAACATGAACAGAGTGAGTTTTTGTATTTTCATCAATATTTTCTTCCGTTTTGAAACAAATAACGATCTTCAGACAAATCGATCGGGAAGACATCAAAGAAGGGACAAATCAACCGATTGCAGCATTTGATTGACGAGGAATCTGAGGAGGAAGAAATGCCAATATTTGATGTCTCATTCTTAGATCGAGCTAGTGGGGCTTCGGAGAAATCACCAAAAGAACCTCCTAGAAAGAAAGCCAGGTTGGGTCAGGCAGCCGACTGAATCGAAATGGTTAAGGCTCCGAAGAAAGACCCACCACCACCGCCCAGTCAAGAGGTTCCTCAAGTTGCATTCCCCTCAACCGGAGCTACTGAAATAGGCTCCGGGTCTCAGTCGGGGGTATCAGGTGACAACTCAGTCTTCACCAGTAGTGGTGCCACCTGGCAAAATATAAACATGCTTGCCGTGATGGAGAATTTTGCACACTTCCAAGGAACTATAAGCGTTGAGATGGTTCAAGACTTGAACCATGATATTTTTAAGGTAATGACATTCTCAACTCTGTGCAGATATTTAACCTTTCATCCATACCCTATTCTTTTTTTTTCTTCTTTTCTATTTTTTAGGTTGCGCTCAAATCCTTTGCCGTGTTCAAAAGGCTGGCCATTACCGAAAAGACTTTGTCTGATGAACGTAGCACTCTGAAGAAACATTGGCCGAGCTTGCTGCTGCTTGAGACAATGAGGCCATTGCCAGGGCTGAAAAAAAAAGATATAATACAACACGAAAAGGCCATCATTGAAGAAAATAAGCGGTTGAAAACCGATCGAGCTACCGTGTGGGGCCAATATGAGTCTGCTCGGGCTAGGTTGGAGGCTACCGAGATTGAGATGACCAATCAGAGAGAGCAATCGGAGAAGAAGATTACTGATCTAGAGGAACAGCTAGCCGCGGCTGAGGAAAATACAATAGAAGACTTCAAAGCCTCTGATGATTATCAGGCAACACTCATGCCTATCTTCATTGAAGGTTTTGAACATGCCCGTGCCAAGTTGGCCACTACCTTCCCTGATCTAGACTTCTCACGTATCAGGCATCAGGCCTGGCCAGGACCCAATAGAGAATAAGACAGAGGGGAATGTAGAGGGAAGAAAGGAGGCAGAGAAGATGCAACCGCCAGCCGAAGCGAATCAAGGAACAAACGATGTCGAAGTACACAGTCTAAGGAGACTGATGCTCAAGATGGCGTAGGCACAGAAGATCATTCCACTGCTTCCTGAACTTTGCTCTCGCTACCCTCTTCTCTTTTGGCTTCATCAAGCCTACCCAATTTGGCTCCCTTGTTTTTTTTTTTTTAAGACTTGTAATGGATATTAATTGCACTAATTTGTAATAAAAGTCTATTTTACTTTATATTTTTATATTGATGCCTATTCTGTCCTTTTTCCCCCTGTAACTTCCTTATGGTTGTGAAACATGTATTGGCACAATAAAAATTGTAGTCATAAAAATCAATATTTAGTTGAACTTGTTGTCTAAGTGCAACAAATTTGTCGAAAAGAAATAAGTGATGAAGATATGGCAACATTTAACTTGTTTAACTTAAGATCAGCTAGGATTCAATGGTCGTAAAAACAATTACCTTCTCTGAACGGTTTCGTAGAGTAAATGAATAAGAAAGACAACTGCCATTTGATGCAGATCTCGTAGTCGCATGGTTAACAATATTTAAACAAACTGGCAAGACGAGGCTTACCTCATCATTTAGGGTCATTATTTTCTGATATCGGTTGAGATGATCCAGCTCAATTCGCTTTGTCGTTTTCAAGTCGCCCTGTCATTTTCAAGTCTGATCGATCGAACTGGCCGACCTTATTTAGTCGCTCTGTCGCTTTCAGGTCACTCTGTCGCTCTGATCGAGCTTGTTTAGTAGCTTTTAAGTTTGTTTCAGTGGATATGTTTGTCGAATCGTATTTGTCGCTTTATGTCGATTATACCATGTCGATTATTTGATTGTCGAATAGTTACATGTCGATCGGTTGCATGTCGATTCTTTTCTGTTCGGTCACGTGAGCCGAGCAGTCTTTGGCTATGTGAGCCATGTTTCCCTGTTTGGCTACTTGGGCCGAGCAGGTAAGGTTGTAATAGAATTGTCGAAGTCGAATCGTTGGAGTCGCAATATACACGTTGTTGAATTCATTGTAATTGAATTACTGAAGTAGAATCATTGCCAAATAATCGTCGGAATATAAATATTCTTATAGTCGGTGTTTCAGAGTAGAAATATTCGAATCTTACTCAAATAATAAATATAATTAATGACAAATGCTAATTTACAATAACAAAATTACAATTCAAAGACTAAACATTAGATGTAGTATCTCCTGAGATGTTCTGAATTCCAAGGATGAGACAGCTCTTTACCCCCGAGTTGCTTCAGTCGGTAAGTTCCTTTTCTGGTGTAGCCGAGCACTTGATACGGTCTTTCCCAGTTTGAGCCCAACTTGCCTTCTTATGGATCTCTTGTGGATTGATTGACTCGTTTCAGTACGAGACCCCCACCAGTAAATTCTCTTGGGCGAACCATTGAGTTATGATATTGACGCATTCTCTATTGGTAGGACGACATTCTGATCGCTGCCTGTAGCCTCTTCTCCTCTAGTAGATCAATTTCTTCGTTTATCAATCTTCATTCTAGTTTAGACTGAAATTCAATGTTCGGTAACTGGGAAGGTCAATCTCCACTGGAATTACCGCTTCTGCACCGTAAGTAAGAGAGAAGGGTGTTTGTCCAGTTGGAGTTCTTTCAGTTGTCCTATAAGCCTAGAAGATGTTTGGAAGCTCGTCAGCTCAGAGCCTTTTAGCTTTGTCTAGCTTTGTTTTGATGATCTTAAGGAGAGATCTGTTAGTGACCTCGACCTAACCATTAGCTTGAGGATGCTCGGGAGAAGAATAGTGGTGATTGATCCCCAGTTCTTCACAGAGTCTGCTGAACTGTCTCCCTTCAAACTGCTTTCCATTGTCGATGATGATTACATTTGGGATGCTATACCGACACACGATGTTCTGCCACAGGAATTTCCTCATGTTCTGCTCAATTATGCTCGGGAGGGTTTCAGCTTCTGCCCATTTAGTAAAGTAGTTGGTGGCCACCACTGTAAACTTCTTCTGCCCCTTTGCCTAGTGGGAGTGGACCAACAATGTCGACACCCCACTGCGCGAACAGCCAAGGGCTTTATACCGGCGTTAAATCCTGAGCTGGCAGCCTTGGGATGTTGGAGAATCTTTGATACTTGTCACAACTTTTCACAAATTCTCTGGCATCTGTGTACAGAATAGGCCAATAGTAACCAACCCTTAAGATCTTGTGGGTCAGTGCTCTGTTGCCCGAATGGTTATCGCAGACCCCTTCATGGATTTCCCTCATAACATAGTCTGCCTTTTGCTCATTCAAGCACCGAAGTAATGGGGAGCTGTTTCCTCTCTTGTAAAGAACATCGTCCATAATTAGGTATCTGCTCGATTAGCACTGGATCTTTCGAGCTTCATTTTTGTCTTCTTGCAGAACATCATTCTCCAAGTATGCTCTGATCGGTTTGGCCCATTCGACTTCTTCTTAAACTTGGTTCACCTCTGGGGATTGGATGGTCGGATGATCAAGTATCTCCATTGGTATATCTGGACACTCATTCCCTGAGAAAGTAATCCTTGCTAGACGGTCGACCTCCTCATTCTGAACTCTTGGAACTCGTTGAAGCTAGAACTTGGAAAATCTTCTGGACAAACTTCTTGCTCTTTCACAATATCCAGCCATATGCTTTTCCCTGGCTTCATACTCTCCTTGAATTTTCTCGACCACTAATTGGGAGTCGCTAAGCACCTTTATTCGTTCTGCCTCCATTCTTTTGGCCATTTGAAGACTAGTAAGAATGGCCTCATATTCTGCTATATTATTGGTGGTGGGGAATTTGAACTGCAAAGAATATTCAAATTTGTGGCCTTCGGGGGACACAAGAATTATTCCGGTACCACTAAATTTATTTGTTGACGAGCCATCCACATTCAGCGTCCAGAGCTTGTCATCGCCTTCCTCCGGGTCTGGATGCTCTTAACGGATTGTAAATTCTGCAATGAAATCTATTGCAGCTTGCCCTTTTATTGCTATTCTTTGCCGATACTGGATGTCGAACTGGATAAGCTCGACTGACCACTTCATAAGCCTACCAGATGTTTCAGGCTTGTGGAGTACGTTCTTGAGAAGTTGGTTTGTGAGCACCACAATAGTATGGGCTTGGAAGTATACTCTCAGTCGCCGTGCCGTAGTCACAAGGACAAAGGCCAATAGCTCCATCTTAGGATATATTTCCTCCGCTCCCTGGAGGGCTTGCTCGTGTAATAGACTGGCTTCTAGATCCTATCCTCCTCCCGAACTATTGTCGAGCTCACAGTCGTGAATGAAACGGCGAGGTAGAGGAATAATGCTTCCCCTAGGGTAGTTCGACTAAACAGCGAGACAGACCCCAAGTACTGCTTAAGTTACTCGAAAGCTTCTTCACATTCAGCTGTCCATTTGAATGCCTTCCGTAACACCTTGAAGAATGGGTGACATTTGTCAATTGTTCTGGAAATGAATTTGTTCAGTGCAGCCACCCTGCCAGCAAGTTTCTGAACTTCCTTTATACTTCGAGGGGGGTGCATCTCCATTATTGCTCTGACTTTTCCTGGATTAGCCTCTATCCCTCGGCTGGAGACCATAAATCCAAGGAACTTGCTAGATGCCACCCCAAACGTGCACTTAGCAGGATTTAGTTTCATCCCGTATTTCCTCAAGGTGTCGAAAGTCTCTTATAGATCAGTCACATGCAACTTTGCCTTCCTACTCTTGACCAGCATGTCCTCTACGTAAACTTTCACATTTTGTCCAATCTGGCCCATGAACATTCCGTTCATCAACCGCTGATAAGTTGCTCTGGTGTTCTTCAATCTGGAAGATATGACGTTATAGTAGTAGAGCCCTTGGTTAGTGATGAAGACGATATGTTCCTGGCTGTGCTCAGCCATTTTTATTTGGTTATACCCGGATAATGTGTCCATGAAGGACAATATTTCGTGGCTAGCTGTTGAATCAACCAGCAAATCAATGGATGGCAAAGGAAACTGTTTTTCGGGTATGCTTTATTCAAATCTGTGAAATCAACACACATCCGCCACTTGCCGTTTGATTTCTTGACCATTTCCACATTGGAGAGCTAAGTGGGGTAATGAACCTTGCGAATGAATTTCACTTTTATTAGTTTGTCAACTTCCTCAGCTATTGCGTCATTCTTTCCTGGGCAGAAAACCCTCTTGTTCTGCTTTATTGGCCGGACAGTCGGAAAAATGTTGAGGTGATGAGCAATCACACCCGTGCTTATTCCTGGCATATCTTCATGGGACCAAGCAAAGACATCCAAGTTATTCAGCAAATAATCTTTCATTTTCATTTTCAAAGGCTCGGGCATCTCTGAACCCACCTTTATTGCTCTCCCCTGACCGAAAGAGCCGACTTCCAAGTCCTCCATCTCCCCTTCTGGCTCTCATCTCTTTATTTCTTCTTTATCTCGGAATTTTAGCCCATCAATCACCAGGGTTTCCCTGGGAGTTTCTTCTTTTAGGGAGGACACATAACATTCTCAAGCCATCTTCTGGTCACCTTTAACACATCCGACTCCATCTTTGGTCGGGAACTTGAGGCGAAGACGTTAAGTGGATGTGACCGCTCGGAATGTATTTAGAGTCGTCCTTCCAAGGATCACGTTGTAAGCCGAAGGATAGTCCACCACCAAGAAGTTGATCATCTTCGTGGATTGGTGGGGTCTCTCTCCGAGGGTGACCGGTAGAGTTATTGAACCGAGCGGTACTACCTGATCTCCAGTGAAACCGACCAAGGGAGAGGACACTAGATGCAACTTTTCCCAGCCGATCCTCAGTTTTTCGAATGCCCCCCCCCCCAATAAAGAATGTCTACCGAATTCCCACTATCGACAAGAATTTTCCAAGTCTTGAAGTTGGCAATTATGGCTGAAATAACGAGGGGGTCATCATGAGGTTGAGAGATCTCATTTGCTTCCTCCTCTGTGAAGGAGATCGATCGGGACTCGGTCTTCATTTTTTTGATCGGGCGATCGGCCACATGTACTTCTCTCGAGGTGTTCAGCTCCTAAGCATATCTCCTCCGAGCGGAGGAAGATTCTATTCCTGATGCAAAACCACCCGAGATGACCCTTATTTCTCCGATCGGGTTCTGGTTTTGCCTGAGTGGGTCGGGACTTCGTCTCCCCGGTGCTCCTCTTCACGGGCTCCGCTGATCGGGTGCTCTCTCTTCAGGTCTTTTATTGTTCTGACCAAGAAGGAATCTCCCGAGTCGACCTTAGCGTACAAGCTCCTCGACCCTTCTCTTGAGGTCATAACATTCTTCAGTGTCGTGGCCATGATCCCGATGACAATGACAGTATTTGTTTGGGGGTCGGCTTCCTGCCGGAGATTTCATTGGCTCTGGCCATCTAAAATCTCGGTCGTTTTTTATCTCGAAGAGCACATTCGCTAAGCTAATGTTCAGCGGAGTAAAGTCCCGCCGATTGTCATATCGTCGGTTATCGAACCTCCACGGCCCTCTATCCGGCCTGGTATCGAACCTCCTGTTCTTGGGATCTCTACTGTCCCTGATGTCATTCGGGGCGTCGTGCCTCTTCTTTCAGACCTGGAACCAGAAGCTCCATCTGCATCTTTCTTGGCCTTCATCGCATCCTCTACATTGATGTATTTTTGAGCCCGAAACATGAGCTCTGCCAAATCAGATGCTGGTTTCTTCACCAGAGATGCCATAAATCGGGGCGATCGAAGTCCACTCATAAAAGCAGTAAGAACCACCTTCTCATCTGTCTCATCGACCTCTAGGACTTCCTTGTTGAATCGCCCTACGTAATCCCTTAGGGATTCGTCCCTCCCCTGTCTAACAGTAAAAAGGTGAGTGGCGGGTCACATTTGTTTTTGGTGGCCGATAAA
This sequence comes from Pouteria glomerata, assembly GCA_035590655.1. Classification (NCBI taxonomy): domain Eukaryota; kingdom Viridiplantae; phylum Streptophyta; class Magnoliopsida; order Ericales; family Sapotaceae; genus Pouteria; species Pouteria glomerata. The sequence goes on from JAVXUM010000030.1 coordinate 27,675,485, forward strand.
ATGGCTCACAAAGAGTTTGCTAAGCTCACAAAAGCTAGCCGTAGAGCCCGGCTTAATCTTTGAAAACCACACCCGGGCAGCTCCTTTGAGGGTAGCTGGAAATACGCTGCACATGATCTCATCCGAATAAGCATGGATGAGCATCAGCATTTTGTAGGTTTCCAGGTGATCCAATGGATCTTACGATCCATCGAATGAGTCCAACATTGGCATCTTGAACTTCGCTGGGCGAGGACAAGCCATTATTGTCGGGTGAACGGAGAGTCAGTGTTACCCAACAGATTCTCCACAGCATTAGGCGCCTTGACCACTGCTAAAACTCCGTTCATTTGGGCCTGCATGGCCCTAAATTGTTCCTGCTATGGGTTAGCACTTGTGGCTTCCACCCTGGAGATGTTTGTATGGCATTCAGGAAGAGGACTAACTCCTACGGTTCTTTCCCTTCTCCTTGACACCTCGGGGAAATCATTTTCTCCGACGACACTGACCCCTTGCGCGGGTTGGGCTTCTGCAAACTCTGCTCTGGCCCCGGAGGGGCGACTCCATTCTCAGCCCCAATAGGGGCTCCATTTTCTCCTGTGTTATGTCAACAACACCACAATTAGTTGTTCTATTCTCCACCGGAGCAACCGGAGGTGGAATCGCTGTGAGAGGTGCAGCATTAACTTGCTGCAACAATGCCTAGTTCTAAGCCATTAGGGTTTACATGACTCCCATCATCTCCTGCATTTACCTTTTTATGGCACTGATTCTCTCGTCATTCCGATTCTCAATCTCTGTCGTCGTCTGAAACTGAGGTTGAGTGTTAGTGTCGGACCTTATTTGGACCATAAAATCAATGAAAAGAAACGTCGGTTTCCCACAGACGGTGCCAACTGATAACTCAATGAATCCGGATGAGTACTGGATGATCCAAACTGGTCCGGGTTTCCGAGAAATGCCGCCTTGACACCGGTGTGGTGCCTACCAAAGAGCCTCCGATGCTTAAGTTAGCAAGAAAGCTGAGAAAGTATTTTAGCAGAGTAACGGCAAAACAGGAGTAATGTGTATGTACCTGAGCCCCAGAGGTAGATATAATTATGGACGTATATTAAGCCTGCATGGATACTATATATACGAATAGTACTGAATCATACTTATTATTCAATTAGGGTTTGTCACGTGTATTCACGGATCCTCATACTGATATCACTCAATTAGTTATCAAAACTGTTACTGGGCAGACAGTACCCCTGCAGGCGAGTATCACGGAATATGTCAGAGAGTGGCTATATGGGTGACCATGATATAGGCATTTTTATCTTATATGAGAAGATCGAATCAATCTTCCGACCATATGGTCAGTCGGTTGAGTTAGTGTACTTCTGGTCGGGAATGAATGTTCAGTCGAGTTGATAATGCCAGTTGGTCGATAATGTCAGTCGAGTTTATTCGGGTATGACCATCGGTCGGGTATGGATATTCGGTCGAGTACACCCTATCATCTGTATCGATTATATTTCAATGAGATTTTTAAAATATTTAGTTTTCTTTTGAAAAAAATTTAATAAAATTAATTTGAAACTATTGAATTAAATATAAATAAATCTCAATCTTTTGTTTTTTTATTGTAATAGATTTTTTTGCCAAAACGCGCCACCCCCAACTTTACTGTAACTTCAACCCTGCGACTAAGTTTTATCAAATAACATCTATTTTAAAATTTGAATATATCAACTTTCAAGAATAATGAATAGAGGAAAGTACGAAATAAGAAATGAAATCACGTTTTGATTTTTTTACAGTTTAAAAACATGGCATATTGGTAGTTAATTAATAGGAAATGTTCAAATAAGGTTTAGTTAATTATTTCGCCAGTTGAACAAAACATTTGGCCTCCCATTCAAGTCAATAAAGGTGTGTTTAGAGTAATAAAAAGTGAGATAAAATGAGATAAAGCGAGATAAATTATAAATTCATAATTCGTGCAGTAAAATAAGTTTTAGAGATTTTCAGATATTTTCAAAGATTTTTAAAATTTTTAGTTATTGTTTTACGAACTAAACAATGCCTAAGTGAATCAAAATTTAATGAAAGGTACTGTGACAAATCAAACGGCTTGCTACGTGAAATAATAGAAATATAATTAATTAAAGCTTTGTGACCATGTAATATATAAGATTACAAAATTAAAAAAAAAAAATGCTACAGAAGACAAAATAGGTTAATTGTGACTCCTTAATTTGTTGAAAAAAAAAAGAAGATATTAATTTTCTATTTTCTTTTACTCATAAAAGAAATGAAAGTCTGCGGGAGGGACTCCCACCTTTTCAACTTCGGATACGTATGTCTTTCTTTTTCAGACTTTTGATACAATTTAATGCTCAAGTATATAAATGTACGTTTATATATATATATATATATAATAAATAAAAAGTTATAACTTTTTAAATATTTATTTAATATTTTAATTTAGTTGAACGAATTAAAACCTGACGTTGCTTCTTTATCAAATTCAGATGACCATTTGATGGATTTAATTATTGATTAATGAAGTCCACATCATATATTATTGTAGCATTTTAATTATGTAAAGTATTTTTATGACATGTAGATAAAATATATATATATATATAAACATTTTAATGTTGAAAAAATACTATGCTAACACATTATTTTTACACTTTTTTATACTTTATTGGTAGTGATGGATAGTCACTAATATATACAGGGACGGACCCAGAATTTTAATTGAGGGGGGCACCGAGGACCTAAAAAATAACGAATTATATCGAGATTAAGAGTAGAATAAAATTACGTTACTTTTAGGAAAAAAGAAAATTATCATTAAATATTAACGTAATAAATATATTTTTTACAGTTTAATGATTTAATTGACCATTTTAAGAGCATTTGAGATTTAATAAAAATATTTCTCGTCACTAAAAAAAAATAATTATTATTAATTTTATTATTTATAGAATTTATTATTACGTTGTATGTTATATTTATTGATATTATG
>JAVXUM010000030.1:27754292-27767128 GCA_035590655.1 Pouteria glomerata
CCCACACTCTCTCTTGAATTTAGGGATTCTGACACCCCCCCCCCCAAGACTCCAATGCAAAGACTTGAAATAGAGTTTTCTGCCATATGTTGATCTGAAATTAGAGCCCACAGCCTGACGACCTAAAATAAAGAAAACATTGTATACAAGACCACAAAGGCCAGAATTCATTATAGCAGAAATGGCTGGTCATTTTACCTTTCTGGATCCCACAAGTTTTCAGAACAGGTCCATCTTGCAGGAAGAATAGCATCAACAGGAATTTTGCGCCACTTGAAACAGTCTTCACATTGAGCCCATTGGATCTTTTCACTGACATAGTTGCAAAACTGGATTAGAATTTACCTTGCTAGGTGAAATGTAAATTGAATAATGAATCCTTTAAAAATCGTAGCTAGACTTTGAGATGCATCATAATACAACAAAACAAATGTAATTCAGCTCGAACACAAAAGAACTCGATCACATTCCCAAATGGACCAAATATGGAAGATAATTACAGGATTCAACATTCAGTCAACAAAACTCGGGATACATTCCAGGAATTGCTCAAAGGTAAGGAAGTGCAATCCAAATCTCTCTCCTTAAAATTCAAACAACATGTGAGACCAGGTGACACATGTAGACTCCCAAAATAATTGTACTTGAAGTTATTCTTGCAAATCACTTGTACAACCCAAATAATGTAAGATCATTTTGATTGTTTAATAGAAGGGAAATATTTAGTGTTGGAGCACTGTATTTGAAAAATATAATACTCCTCTCATACAGACAGAATCCGCAGGTAGTATAAGAAACCAAAATCAAAGTGGAGACATTTGAATACAGGTCTAAGCATTCTAGTAATTTACCCCATAGGATCTGCTGCAAAAATCGTAGGCCTCCCAATAATTGGTGCATCCTGCTACAGCGAAGAATCAATCAAGTCAGAGAACCCATTGGTGTTAAAAATAAAAAAAATATGGCAGAGGATCACATTTTTTCAAAGAACTAGTACATGTAGTCAAGGCTTATCGTGTAAATCTTAAGATCAAAGGAACTAATGATTTTTAGACAGCTTACAAATATTCAGTGGTTACCCACATCAAAGTCCCAGTTCTGCAGACCTTGCTCTTATAACCCAAAAACTATTTCCTCTTTTACATTGGTCTCCTTTCCTTCCCATAATCAATATCTTCCATAACACATGCCTCTACGTTTGAAGTCCCACATGATGCCATCACTAGATATAGGAAATTATCTATGGCATGCTCCCTTTGATAACTTGACTCAGAATTTTATAATAAACTTTTTCACGGACAAATACTTGAAGTTTGTAATGGAAGAGAATTACTGACTCCAAAATTACAGATGGACACTCTACATTCTCACTGGTAACCAGAAGTTGGAACCTATTATTAACATCCACAGACAAAATTGGGGCATCAATTCAAGTCAAACATGAACTGCGATAAAGTATAATACCTCGTATTCTTCGAACTCAAAGCCCTCAATTACCACAATATTCGGGACGCGGTTTGGGGGCGGGCGAAGGAGGCCCTGAACTTGTTCCCATGTCATCTTCAGCTCTATCAGGTCCTCATTCTCAATTCTTAGGCGTTTACTCTTTGAACCCAATGTGCTGCTATTCCTCTTACTGCGGAAAGAAGATTTAGCTCCTAGTACTTCCTTGGCTACATGTGCAGATTTATCATCTTTGGGCCATGGACTTGCTTGATCAACTGAATTAGCCTGGTCTACAGAAGATAAGCCAGGTGATGCCGAATGACCTTTTAATTGACGTGGAGTTGAAAGGAGTTCACCAGGTTTAGTTTTTTTTGCACTAACATCTCCATTTGGAGAAAATCCAGTGTTAGCATTGACAGCTTCACTGTCCTGCAGATAAAAAGGGGGAAAAAAAAGAACAACAGCGAATAGTTACAAGACTTACAGAAAAAGAAAAAAAAAAAAAAACAAATAGTTACAAGAGATATTTATCCTGCACATTCTGAAAGCAGCTAGAAGTTATCTCATGGTGCACGAGTGTCCATTGTATCGAATTGTGACCCATGTTTTGTGTCTAAGTTTTGGGGTAATTTGCAAGCAGCTTTAGGTACTCAATTGAGTTTTAGTTCAGCTTATCATCCACAAACAGATGGACCCGTCAGAAAAGACCATTCAGGCGCTGAAGGATATGCTAAGATCATGTATATTAGAGTGAAAAGGTAATTGAGATGAGCAATTGGCCTTGGTAGAATTTGCTTATAATAATAGTTATCATTCAAACTTGGGGGTAGCACCATACAAGACTTTGTATGGTTAGAAGTGTAGATTTCTTGTATGGTTAGAAGTGTAGATCCCCAGTGTATTGGTTTGAGGTTGGGGAAAGACAGCTTTTGGGTTTAGGTTTGGTAGAGGATGCAACCCAAAAGATTACAAAGTACGTGCATAGTCCCAACCATGTGATTGATTATGATCCACTTCAAATCAAATATGATTTATCGTATGAAGAATCACTTGTACAAATTTTAGATACCAGAGAGAAGGTGTTTTGTTATAAGTTAATTCGGTTCGTTAGGCTCAATTTGATAACATTTATGTTAAACAAAAAAAAAAAAAATTATTTTCACTCTCGTTTTTTTTCTATTATAAAAATTATGTCGATTTTAATACTTTGTCCATTTTTGTTGCATCACATTAAAATAAATTATTTTATTCAAATATTTTATTAAACTAAAATTATTTTAATAAATAATTTAATTAATTAAATTAACAAATTCAATTAAATTCTTAAAAACCAATAAAATTAAATATTTTATTAAATTAAAAATTATTTACTTTAAACAAAATTATATTATAAAATGAAGTTTAAATTTTCATTTAAAAAACTAAAAAAAATACCACAAAAACGACAGTATTACCAAACAGGCTTTTAAAGTTCTGTGACATTACTACATAGTTGAAGAGGCTACATGGGAGTGCAAGGAGGAAATGATAGAATAGTATCTGGATTTATTCACATAACACTTAAAAGTAAGTTTCGAGGATGAAATTTTTTTAACAGGGACAGAATGTTATAAACTAAATTATTAATTATTTATTTCATTTAATTAATAGTTTCAATGAGTTATGTTTTTATTATGCTATTAGTTGACTTTATTTAGATGGTATTTAAATTAATTTCATTTTGGATCTTGTAGGTTGTTACATCACATCTCCCTATAAATGTAAATGTTACTAAGAAATGGGAAAAAAAAGAAGAATTTACATAGCCAGTGGAGAAGCTATATCCCTCCGGTGCACTAATCTTTTGTCCAACAATGACAGGTTTTTATAGATAAAGATTACTGCTTCATTGATAAAGATTACTGCTTCATTGTCAGAGACAAACCTCATCAGATGGTAAAGCAGTGGAGGCCTTTCTGAATCCCATAACCAACTTCCCTTCTGGCTCTTTTCGACTAAATGTCACTGAAGAAGTAAATCAAACCTCATTCAGGAAACAAAAGAACACACTATAAATTCAATTGAATACTTGCATGGGCCACTTAAGAGGAAAGGATAGAAGAAAGTGGAGAAACAGTAACTGGAAGACAACCAAAGTGCACAAGCATAATTTTTATCTTTATAGCCAACAGAATATGAAATAATTCCACGCAACAGAAAAAACATGCACTAAAGTACTCAATAAGATGAACAAGAATGAACAAGAGCAACAGTACGTGAGGTCCGGGACGATAAAGTCCATGATAGGCTGTTAGGAGGGGGCATATTTATTATTTGAATTAACTTGTTTACTCTCAACACGCCCCCCTTGAGTGTGGCCGAAGTGGCTTTGAAGGGGTGAAATACATGGGACTATTGATTTATTTGGTGGCGGTGAGGTTTGAATTTATGATCTTTACCTATTCTAATACCATGCTAACTTATTAGCCACCATCTCACTTAAAAAGCTCAAGTTGTTAAGGAAAGAGCATCTTTATTATTTATATTGACTTATTTTCACTTAACAATAGCAAATATGACAAGTCATCCATCTCAGCCTAAAAGCATGACCCTGAACTACATGGAAGGTATTCAACTTCAAAAGGTGGCAGCTCCCAAAAGGATTGTTTTCCGTGCAATGTTTGAAAATTACCGATGTCACCAGCCTGCAATTGCATTGCCTGTATACAAGGTGTGACTCCCTCTAAAACATACATTCTGCTGTTGTTATTTGGCCAGAAACGGAATTGAAATATCCATTCTCTCCCTTTTGAATCCTGAACTTTGAGTGGTAACCCTTCTGGCTGGGAAATTGGTGGAAAGTAGGCCTGTCGCACAACAAGTGCACAAAATACTGTATCAGGATTTCTTAAAATCACAAGGAAATTAAAATTACATGAAAAACTCATAAAAAAAATCACTTCTTTTGAAAATCAACTTCCAATGATAGAGGCCCCAAAACCAAGTTCAAGAATAACCCATTAAGTTAAGCATTAAAACTCACCTCTGCACATTTTTTTGGAAGCACTAAACGCCCTATCCTCCCTGCATCACTGGCACTTAACATCTTCTCAAATAAAGGAGTAATAACAGAGTTTGAACTTATATATGGTCAAGGTTAACAAGGTGCTAAGCTGCTCGATTACAAATTGGAAAAATTAGGTTATTAAAAAACTAAATTCCTTAATTGTACATTAAAATACACACAAATGTATTCACAACATTTCACCAAATTTAAATAGAGCTCATCATCTATAGTGAAAAGCAAAAGGTTTAATGATAAAAAAATAAACTGCATATTTTTATTTTTTTTTGGGGGGGGGGTGTTGGGGAAGGGGGCAAGAACTATTAAATAGCATACAACAAAGCTGAATTCCGAACTAGAAAGCACAGACACTTCTACATAGGAGCTTGACCTGTGTCATATTAATATTGAACACCCCTCTAATATATATCAAACGCTTGTCTAATCATGAACTATTATTTTTATTTTTTTATTTTTTCACCATTCAATCACTTAGGGACATGTCTCCATCAATTGAGAATACACAAAAGACATTATAACTTTCAACCAAAAAAAAATATGACAATTAAATAATAAGACGAATTAATGTCTATTAGTCTCTCCTCCTTTAATTTTTTTAAATTTAAGGAATTCTAAGGCTTAAAGCTTCAAATGTTTTCATGTATCATGAAAAATATATATTTATTCTTTGACTTTCAATATCATTTAATAAACATATCATAAAACACAAAAAACATCACCCCACTAACAACAGGATACTTTCCAGAGATCTGCAGCAGCTCCTGATCAGTTATCCTTGGCCAGTACCGGGGAAGTAACTGACTTCGTGCACGGGCATCTCCTCGAGGCCTTCCATTTCGTATCTGAGTTTCACCAGATGAGTCAGCTCCATTATGCCCACCCAACTGCTTCCCAACTAACGGTGAATGGGTTGGTGGGGGTGCATGAGTGCCAGAAAGCTTTATTAGATCATTTGCCTCATTTGGTGATGCAGAACATACAGCCAAACTAAAGTGTGAAGCAGTTGTGTCATTTTTTGAGGATGATTTATGACAAACATTGACGCATGGATTAGCTTGCTCCCAACAGTTGCTTCCTGCAATGAAATGAGCACAACAGGTCACCCTATAAGTCACCATTAATCGAACATGCTCACCTACTTATGGCAGGGAGATGGCAAGAAATTAACTTTCTTTATTCATTGGATCATATATACGTAGGAAAACATCAATACCTGAATTGCTGTTTTCAAATATTTCGGATGCACCAAACTTCAGGCTGCCATTCATCAATATGTCAGATGAATCCTCTACTTTCCTCTTGTCCAAAGTAGAGGCAGATAATCGCTCACTGCTAATAAGTCTGTCAGTGCCACTGGGTATGTCAGCTTCAAAAGGCATCCTTGAGTGCAAGTCAGATTGAGCAGATGAAGAAGTGAACAAACTGGGCGCTTGCCGCCATGGCACTGGACCTGATCCAGCTATATGACACCAATTTTTGGCAGAGAGGTCTTTAATTCTTTCAGGAAGTACAGGAAGGAAGACAGATGGTGGTGGCCAGGCAGGATTTGGTGTCTGAAACATGAAATAGGTTGCGCATAAACAAAGCTGGGAAGAAATCGTTATCTTCCCATGAAGAAGGTTTTCCTGACTTAGAAACCCTTAAAAAATAAAAGACCACTAAGCAACATTTTTTTGTGAGTGTGCATTAATTTATTTTATTTTATTTTTTTGTGGGTGGGGCAGTGCTTGGTTTTACTGGTCCATGCTAACAAATGATTGGAGAAAGACAACATATTTTACAGGAATATCCACATTCATGCAGGTGCCTCCAGCACTTGGGTTCTATTACAATAGTTAAAAACACCCGATGGGATATGGTGGTTGATAGTTCACTCAAGCCGCAAGCAGAACCAGCTAACTATTTTTGGTTGCATCATACGCAATCCAACAGAAATATACAATACTTAATTGATCAGGTTACGTTCAGTTGTCCAAAGGCATTCGTGGAGAAGGGAATCTATGGATCATGATTGCAAGGCGCTGGCTTAGCCTAAATTTGGTCATATCAGGTTCACCGAAGCCAAACTCACCCCATTTCCATCCCATCTCGATTTTCAATGTCATACAACAAGCTCAGTTTTTAGTTGCAGTAACTAGTAAAACAATGTCAACCAAATTCAACCCTAATACAGAACAGCATTCATGCATGGAATTCGCCTAGCAAGTTTACCAATAATGGCATTAATCACAATTCAGTGCTTACAAAAATAAGAAAACAATAACCATTTAGAACAACTCACCAAAATGAAACTTTTTCTTGCACAGGTTATACACTCAATTCCACCAGCATCCAACAGCACAAACATATGAAATGACACTATTCATCCACAATGAATTTGCTGCAGGGAAAATTTCATCATCAGAAGATAAAAATAATATATTGCCAAAAGATTTAAAAAAAAAAAAAGGTCCAAAGAAGATGCAATTCATCTAACCACATGGCAACTCTAAAGAAGAAAGCATATGAATCTAACTAGCCTGGAAAATTATGGAAAAATACAATCTTCCACTCACCTTCCCACAAGACTCGCAACACCTCCAACCAGAAGCATTCAAGTGGAAAGTCTCGCAGAATTTTCCCTCCTCATAAGCAGAACTAATCATAAGAAATTATCATTAAAATCTATGAAACTGAAGAGAGAAACAGATACATTTAAAGCACAATAATGTTATCTTTGAAACTTCACCAAACTGTTAATAGACCACCAAAAAGCAGTTTGTTAAAGGAAAAGGTGATTCTGAATTGGCCGCAGCCTAATGTTGAAGAGGAAAAGAAGGTGCAAAAAGGATAAAAGGAGGAGTTGCTCGGGAGTTTAGAATCCCTAATACACCTAATTAGGGTTGGGGAAGGAGGAGTTGCTCAGGAGTTTAGAATCCCTAATACACCTAATTAGGGTTGATCCCCAACCCCAAGTCTAAGTTGCTCAGTTCTCACTACATCATCTTCATCATTAAATGGTTTCCGTAAAAAATTTAAGAAGGTTTAAATTGAGGTTTCATATAGTTTCTACCATCGAGTATAGACATAGTTCTCAACCATAAAATCTACTACATAAAAGTTCAAAATTTGGCAAGGGACCAAATAAAGCCTGATACTCAAGAATTCTAAGGCAGTTTTTAAGTTCATAAAAATACTTGGATATTATGTATCAACTGATAGAGAAGGCATTGAAAATCAAACCCCACTAGAGCCACACATTTAATCCTCCTACAAAGCATGATTTCTTTTTCTTTTAATTTTTAATCATTAATTTTTTGATAACTACATAGAAATTTGATTTATTAGGAAACAAAAATACCTAATCACCACAATGCTGCAATCCTGCCTCAGTAAATAGAGGAACCAACATATTTTATAATGTACTTCTTTAGTTGATAGGAGGCTTATTTCAGAGCACAAAAAGTTTTTAGAAGAATGAAAACTGTGATGGAAAGTTGAAAATTGTAAAGTCTAATTTTAAATCTTATCTTTCACAAGTAAACAGTGATATGCTTCCTTTTGCTTATTTATATGTGTGTGTCTGTATACGTGTTTGTATAGCATGCATAATACCTAAAACATATCACTCAAAATGACATAATCAAAGAAATTGTAAATTTCATTATTTATTTAATCTTATAGTGTTTTAAACCATACTTGCAGCATTTTTGTTTGCTTCCGGCCTAAATAACGCACAAAATACCTTTCGATAATTCTACTCATATCCAAGTTAACCAATGCATCCTAAGCACCTATAATTTTACGATTTTTCATTATTACTTCAGATATGAAGACAGACAACAATTCTTAAAAATCCCTTGCCATCCTAGTTTCTTCAAATACACTGTCTCAAGTCTCTTCCTTTATGCAAGAATTGCATAGTCATATCCAACACATTCAAGCTAATCTCCATGGTAAACTTAGCGAATGTACGGTGATGGTACAAATGGAACGAGCTAAATCCAACAAGCGACCTGCTATTATCATTATCAGAACTGCTGCATCTATGGGAAGTTAATGTGAAGCTAAAATATAAGGATTACTTAACAGGCTAAATTAAATTCCAACCCAGCTGTTAGATCTCCCTTGGCGGGGTTTGGAGATATCCCAAACAGCCTCTTAAGATACATAACTAACAGTAGTCCCAACACATGTTGCCATCTGAACCTTACACATTTTCGTAATTGGCCTGCTTTTGTTGATTCTGAAAGTTATAGATTTTGTTCGGTGCATCTAAAGCATCCAAGAAATATTAAAAAAAACATGAAATCGGAAAAGATAAAAAGAACCAATCCCCCCCCCCCTCCGGGGGTTGGCTCGGTGAGCAACATATCCCAACAGAGTATTCAAGAAAATTTCCTCACTATCTTAAATGTATTTGAGACAGTTGCCTTCAAAACCTCTTCAAACGTACATCGCATTTTTTTGATAGTTTGCACCGCCTACCTGGAAGAGCGGTGCAGTTGGAGAAAAGAAACGAAAGCTAATTCAACCCATAACTTTTGATTTCATCGAGCAAACGCCAAAGCACAAAATGAAGAAATCTAACCACGAATTTCACTTGCTTAGCATCGAGTCATATTGAAAAGGCTAACCTTGCGCTACAAATTAGTCCACCTAAAGAGTCAAGGACCACTACCACTTAGCTAAATCTCCACAAAGCAACAAAATCGAGCAAACGAAGAAACAGCGCTACCAAAGCCCTAAAAAGACGCCTTTTTCACTAAAAGCCGCGTAAACCATCTCACGAATATCCAAGTAGCAGAAATCAGAACTCATCACAGCAAACAGAAACAGAAGATAAGCCACAGAATCAGTCAACGAGAGCAGAGCAAGTCACAGAGAATTGCTTACGCGCATCGGTCACAAAGGTCGGCGAACTCGCCGGTCCGACGACGCCAACCTTTCCTCGGGCGTTCGACCAGATCCTTGCAATTGGAATTGAAGCAAACCTTGGCCGACGACATCGAAGCTCACAAGCAACCGAAATCCCCGAGCATAATAAAGCCCTAAGGGCCACTCAACCTAGAGAACAAAACCAGAAGCACGACAACAGCGATTCGCGCACAGTTCTAATTGAAGGAACAGACACGGACGCACATCAACCCCTAGAACTAAGCTCCAGAAAGAGAGAGAGAGTGAAAATGGCTTAGTTGATAGCTACGCCCCGATCTGGAATCGAACAAGCAAGCGAAAGGGAGAGGGGCTACCAGCCTAGCAGAGGGTTTTAGAGAGAGAAAGAGTGAATAACGCGATATACATATATAAATGTGTAATATGCAGCTTTGGAAACACGTATGAATGGTGGGTTTGGTTACAGCTTCGGTCTCTCTCTCTCTCTCCTAGTTTCGGCGTCGCTGTCGATCGATAAAATTCCGCATTTATCTGAAATATAGGTGCATGCATGTATTTCCATGAAATGTAAATCCACAGATATATATATATATATATGTACGCGGCTACATGTACATGGGACATGGGAATCAACCAAATTGGAGGATTTTTACTTCCAAAAAAAAAAAAAAATTAGGGGATTTTTTAGTACGGGCCTGAAATTATTAAAGAAACAAATTATGAGTGAAAATATTTATTTTTTTATTAATTTTTTTAAATCTACAATAGTTTTAATGAGTATTGTGAGGTGAAAAAATTAATAGAAAATTGCATTTGTCATTTCTTAAAAATTATTCTATTTAAACTTTTTATTAAAAAATAAAATAATGGTACTATGATAATGAATTATTATATTAAAAGTGGATAATGGGTCTTTGTGACGAGATAATTGTTTTAACTGATAAATTCACAATTATATTACATATTTTATTTTCAAATTATAAAAAGCATTAAAAAAATATATTTTTTAGATAAAAATTATATACATATACTCTTACATATTACTTTTTTGTTATTAAAACTTTGTTTTAGGACATATTTAAAATTTGTTTATGACTTTTAAAAAAAAATTATATAAGGCGTACATATTTTCTTTTTATAATATTAACAGATGACTTTTTTATTTTTAAAAATTTTATGGTCTTCAAGTCATTTAACTTGATTAATTAAGTGGATAAAGTATAAAATGTAAGTGATAATCATGTTGAGTATACAAAGGTAAAAAAAAAAAATTAAGGTAAATATAAGAAGTGAGAGAATTTTTTTTTTAAAGCAAAGTCGCATAAACCTATCATGAGACCATATTGAACTCATGAATTCATTAACGAAGCAAAAGAGTGATATATGATTAAAAGAAAATAATTAAGAAAAACGATGTATATATAATAAAAAGAATTTTCTCATCAGATTAAAGTTAGAATTTGCTTCTGTCTTCTGCAAAGTGTGATATTTATCTTACAAATTCGCTTAGTGATTTAATAAGTGTGATTTTGTCATGAATGGCTGAGATTTTATATGAAATTAGTCACTAATGAATGAGAGAAAGCTCCATACCTTTAGATACGAGCAGAACCTAGTAATTATACATTAGCTTACTTGACAACATTATTTTCTTTCCACTGTCAAAAGAATTTGTTTTGGATGCAAAGTCATAGCGGTTGGCCGGTTGCCCTCTCAAGTTTCGAAAGTATGGTAGAAAAATTTAAATAACCTTTTAAGGGTCAACTTTTCAAAGTTTTTCTTTTCAAAATTTCTAGTTATCCCTTTATATATCTTTAACTTTTTAACTTTATATATTTATTTTGCTCAACATCAAATTCTAATTATGTTCATGAGTACATTAAAATAATTAATATATTATTTATTGTCACAAGTCAAAACTCAATATATATCAAGTTGTTTAAAAATTTTGTATGTATATATATTTTGATTATATATCATTAAATTAAATTGTAAAGTATTTAGACACATACATGCTGTTTTAGTAATAAAATTAAGACATATTAATTAAATTTATTATACATAAAATCTGCATCTATTTAGGTGTCATTTGTTAAAATTCAACCCCGTAAATTTAGAGATCAAACTGTCAAATCTTTAAGTCAAATTCAACTCAACAAAATTTTGAAATAGGAAGATCTGAAGTTGGCAAATCTTAATATCTAATTATCAAGTACTAAAATCTAAATTGAAGTGTCTAAAATATTTATTAGAGGATTTTATTTTATTCAAAATAGATAAAACTTATTACATATTTTTATATTAATTTTTTTACAAAAATATTTATGTATACACTCTATATGACTCTTTCTTCTCATCTCCATATCTTATTCTTCTAAAACTTAGTTCTTAATTTAGAAGGTGAATGATTATCTTTACATTTTTTGAGATGCTAATATTATTCTTTGGAGATGATATATCGCGCGTATTATTTTGTAAAAAAATAAAAATTAAAAATTATTAGCAAATCATGAATAATTAGCCTTTATCTAAACAAATTAGAATTTTGGAATAATTACTCAATCTTTATCCGATTATGTCTAAATCAAATTTAAGGTGACAACACTAGTTTGTATAATATTTAAATTATGGAATATGTATATAATGAGATATCCATGAATTATAGTTAAATAAAAAGTTTTAATTACTACAGTAATTAAATTTTACCAAGGCGGTGCATCCCATGGATAAGCGGAGATTGTCAAAATTGAAGAATTAATTAGCATGACTTGTATATATATATATATAAAAGATCAAAGCCTGATTTAGACATCCTAATGCTTCGGTTGGCATTCATCCGGTTACTCAGCTATCAGTTACTTAATTTTTTTTGTCATTTTCTAAAATAACTAAACTTATTCTCTTACATTTTAAATTTTTTTTAAACTATAAAGAGTAAAACTGTTAAATTAACCAAAAGGTAAAAAGCTAATTACTGAAAAATTAGTTTTTTTTTTTCCTTCCTAAATACAAAAAAAAATTAATTTTTTTATTTCTTAAACTAAGCGTATGTTTTCTTGTTATTTAAAATTTCGATAGAAATGGAGTGCACGAGTACTCACATAGAATATTACTTACATATATATCTATATAATATGGAAGAGTGGCCTTTTACTGTTCATTATCATCCAACGGTGATGATTTATCACTCATTATCACCAATGGTTGAGATCCAGCTGATATATATATATATGGCTGATATATATATAGCTATATATATATTATCTATATAATATAGAAGAGTGGCCTTTTACTGTTCATTATCATCCAACGGTGAGGATTTATCACTCATTATCATCCAATGGTTGAGATCTAGCTGATATATATATAGCTGTATATATCTATATAATAAAACAGGACGGTTTTTGAAAATGTCCCTCTCACAAACTAAGATCCAAAGGTTGAGATTAAA
>JAVXUM010000030.1:27786653-27797182 GCA_035590655.1 Pouteria glomerata
CTTACCCATTGAACAATTCGGAGAAATTATCCCACCATGCAGAAGCAGAAGAGAAGCAAGAGATACCATGGCAGTGGTAATTCTGTCAAAAAATTCCCCGAGGACGCAATCGAAAACATCCTCTCTTTCCTGCCCATCAAAGAAGCAGTGAGCCATGGCGTTCTCTCCAGAAGATTCAAGAACTCGTGGCGTTCCTGTCGCAATCTCTCCTTCGATGCGGACTTCTCGGTGGGTCGAAGCAGAGAAGATTTTGCCAATATAGTCAATCGCGTCTTCGGTCGTCGCGATTCCAGTTCAAAAATCCAGGGGTTTCAATTTTATTTCGATGCAACGGGCGCGGGCGATCTTATTACGAATTGGGTGAAAAAGGCCATCGAAAAAGGGGTTGAAGAGATGGATCTAGACTTCACTCCGTCGGAAAGAATCCATCTTCTCTCTCACAGCTTCTTCCGTGCTGATTCTAACATTAGGGTTTTGAAGCTAGCCTCTTGTAGTATCGGCCCACTTCCGGTTCCCCATTTCAAAGGCTTGTCGTCCCTGAAAACTCTTGTTCTTCGCACTGTTCTTGCCAGTAGCATATTCATGTTGTCAATTTTTTCCTGCTGCTTGTTCCTCGAGGAGCTACTATGCAGTTTTTTGTCTCGACATTTGCACTCAAAAACTGAAATGGTTTAAGAAGTTGGCTATAAGGGAATGCCATGAAATTGCTTTTTTGTACATTGACTCCCCCACTCTTCGCTCGCTGCATTTCCATGGGGATTATGGTACCATCCAGTTCTACAGAGCATTGCCGAGGTTGACTGATGCCACCATTGATTTTGTGCCAACGAAGGGTCTTCCATCGTTTCATAAAATCCCTAATCTGTTAATGGCTCTCTCTTATGTTCAAGATCTTAGAATCAATAGTACCTTTCTTGAGGTCTCTCTCTCTCTCTCTCTCTCTCTCTCTCTCTATACATTGTATAAAGGTTACCATAGTGCAAACTTATATCTGCTGGTAAAGATTTGGATTCTATTTAAAAGAGTACTTAATTATGAATTGTTTAACAAATGTTTTTCGTTTTGATCTTCTATTGTGATTCATGAGCTATTCCCAAAACGTGAACGACATATATCTGTTTTGAACAACGTGAAGGAATTTCACTTGGAAATTAAGGGGTTCAGCTCGATTAATCCTTATGACATAGCTTGTTTCCTCATGAAGTGCCCCTATATAGAGAGTGTTTTCATTGATGTTAGTGTATTTCATTTAGCGAGTCGACATCTATACGTATATGTTCTTGGAAAAAAAAATTAAGGCTTCATAATAAATCCCTAATTCTTATTAATTCTTTCGCTAAATTTGAAATTTTGCAGCTAGGTGGGTTTCCTCTGCCCCCGATATACCACTGGGGGATGAATGAAAAGCTCGAGTTTGAGTCCTGCGATCCACTCTTCCTACAACTTAGTTTTGTTAAAGTGATGGGTTACAAATTCCATGACTTTGAGCTAAAGCTGGTGAAGTTCTTCCTGAGCAAGGCCATGTTCTTACAGACTTTAACTCTCACACCGTCAGAAAACAATCGTCCATTTTTTCTTGAAATTGTAGAAAGATTTGAAGAGGATTATTTTATTTCTTGGATAGGATTGTCTTCAAGTGCAAAGATAGTATATGATCTTAGTTTCTGAAAATCACACCTTTCGAATTGTTAGCCCCAAAGAACTTGAAAAAGATGAAGATTTGTAAAAAGGGTAGTCATGTTTTCTCCCAAAGATACAATGTTTGATATTGAGTACAAGAAAAGTAGAAGTTTACTGCATGGTCATTTGATTTCAACTTTATATTGATATATATACACATATATAGCTAAAATTCCGAAGATATATATACACATATAGAGCTAAAATTTCGAAGACAACTCAAACAATAATCAAACAATTAAAATAAGAGATGATTAATAATGGAAAAATTCTTAGGAAATAATAAGGTAAAACTTCAGATTCGATTTTGAAGACCATCTAAACATATTTTATTATAAATTTAGTTACAAGAATTAAATTTAAATATTTTATAACTTCTCGTATGTATTCACTCAGTATATATCTTATTTGATTCTTCGATATACCAATATCGAGTAAAAAATTTTTTTCACTTCTCAGAAAGACTATTTTAAAATCTTTCAAGATTTATAAACTTGAAGAATGTAAAAAAATGAAAAATACAATTAAGCTCTACTTACAAAAAAAAAACCTACTCGGACTCTATAATATGTTTTCTATGTATTTTCTTATTCAAACCTAGAGTATATACATGTAACACACTAGACCCAATTGAAATAGGAAATTAAGTCTATACAAAATTCGGTAGGTCGAACTCTCAGGTCCTTGTGCCTTGCCTGTGATCTCCATTGGACATGCTCGATGGTTCGGCCTCTCTACTGCTTTCCTCCAAGCTTTATTATTTTTTCTTTTCTGCCTTAATTCGTGAGCTTCGAACTTGCGGGCATGCTACGGCCATCCTGTGGACTGTATTGGTTTCGATTTTTTTTTTTTTGGGAGACGTCCTTTCTAGGTTAGTATTATTTAATTCTTAGACTTCTCATCAATTTTAAAAATTCAGACAGTTAAGAAATTCAGTCTTCTTAGCAATTAGGAAATCTTTGCCGATTAAGAAATTTAATAATGCAAAAAAATAAAAAACATTTCATTAATTTAATCCAATTTTTATTTGTACTTGTCATCATAAGGATTTTACAATAGCATTGCTTACTTTTCATTTGATTGCCACGTTCGATATCACAGCAACGTCTATCACCTTTTACCACTATGCATGTATAGTGGGTTATCAAAGTGGTCATAGCCTATTGTTTATGTCAATGAAGAAATTAAATGTGATACAAGGTGTGAATCGTGTGATTTACTTTTTTCTTTTTCTTTTTTTTTTTTTCAAGGAAGGAGGAGGAGAAGTCGGCTAGTGAAAACTGAAGAGAATTTAACTGAAATGTCCTTGGAATCTCTTGACAAATTTTTGATTTACTTAATTGCCAAATTAGAGATGCATAGTAACTTAGCTAGCTAGTTCATTTACGTGCATATAAGATCAATCAAACCGCTTATTCTCTAATATAGTAAGTTTCAAAGTGAATGAGAACATTCTAATTAAATCAACTCTCTTTGCGATAAATTCAAAGTATAAATTAGTCTCTGGTGTATAATTAACGTTGTTATAAAAAGAGAAACCAAACAGCAAAACTTATCCATCTCTAGAGTCAACAGGATACAGGTAGAAACAAAAGTACCTATTGTTTGCTAATAAAAAGTTAGAAGGACCTGTGTGCACTTTAGTACCTATTGCGTAGTTTGGTTTGCTGTATTTTGTTTGAGTCGACATAGAACTCACGCTTTGCAATTAAAGGGAAGAAACTCGAAGATATAATTAGCAAAATGCTTTTTTATTCATTAGCAAATTAAATATAATATTTTTATATAGTTACTGCAATTAGTTTAAAAAAAAATTAATAACTTAGCTAGCTAGTTCATGTGAATTTTATTGAGTCATACCTTTCAAGTTTAGAGATACACTTGGATTAGTTTCTTCACTAAAAGCATTGGTAATTAATTGAGAATAACCATGAGCAATTGCTTGGTTATGCAAGAAAGGGTTGTCAGGGTCATGAAAATAGATTGGGAAATGGTTTAAGCACCTATGAAAATCCATCCAGTGCTGACAGAATTTGTCGGCCATGCAATATCTGACACACTTCCGGTCGGTGGTCACACCTCTTGTCTTAGACGTCCTCCGGCCGGTGGAACTGGAAGTTGAGAAGAAAAGGGTCAGATATGCTAGTCCAGAGATAGCAGGTGATCATCAAACAAGCGGCGGGTTAGTGAGGATTAAGGTGGTAATAACTACCAAGCAAGACGTCGAGTTGATGCTAAGAAAAGGAGGGTTTTCAACCGATGACAACATATTTTCCCAGCTTCACAACAAAGAAAAAGCATATCAGAAGAAGGATGATAATTAAGTTGGGTGATGGCGGCAATAAAAACAGTAAATCAAGGATGGAAGCGTAGGTTGGAAAGCATACGGGAAGTGTACTAGTTTATATTTATGTACATCTCTCTCTCTCTCTCTCTACAGATAACAAATGAGCAGTGACTACGGAGGCCAAGAGAGATAAATGGAAAAACACATGTTAGGACAATAATATAATCGAGATCAGTTAATTGGTTATTAATTTGTTTTGAACTTCTAGAGTTGTGTCGTGTGAATTCAATCTAACAATTAATCTTATAAAATTTTTGAACAAAACTGACCTGTTTGACAAAGTAAAGAACACGTTTCACTACTCAATCCACAGTCAAGAAATTCCGCCTATAAAACTAAACTAGGCTTTATGATACATGGTGAATCGTTAGAAAAGAGTTATCAGAAACTAGGATATTTAATTTTGGGAAAACAACCGCGGTTTTATTTTTCCATGGGGGTGATATAGAGGGTATTTGGTGCTAAAAGTCATTAACCTTTAATTTTTGAATATTTGATAAATCACAAACTATTATCATTTTTTTATTCTGTTAAAGTAATTTTTTAAATAAAAAATTATTAAAAGTTGTTAAATATTGATAAAAGTTGTCGAAAATTATAAAAAATTGTTAAAAATTATAAAAAAATTTATTAATTATCCAAAAATTGTAAACAAATATTTAAAATTGTTAAAAATTATTACTTATTTCATTAAATACACTAAAATTTGTGACTAGTAACTTTTGAACAAAAAAATACTAAATATTATTAAAAATTATACCTCTAAACACTCCATAACTTTAAAAATTGCAAAAATCAGGAAAGTTTTGTAAAAAGATTGGGTTAAAGGAAATTAAAAATCATTAGTATGGGATAGTTTGATTAAAAAAATGATATAGTATAGTATACTTGATAATTTTAAATTCGATACTAAAATGATAAATTAATATAAATCATAAAAAAACTCGTGTGTCATGACCCCTATCAAATGGGCGATTGGCCCAAACCAGGCCGACCCGAGCCTCGACATACATCAAATGGCTCGGGCCAAGTCCGAGGAACCCGCGTAATATTGCTAAACAGGTCTATTTCTTTTTTTTTTTTTTTTTATATATTGAGCAGTGTCACACTATAAAAAAAATATAATTAAAAATATCAATGACAATAATGTGAAAGAATTACGAGTTTATTTAAAATATTTTATAATTATAAGATTATCATTGTTAAATATTATAAGTAAAAAGTTTAATACAAAATTTCTGATAAAATTTAATATCATATTGGTGCAGATAAATAAGCAAGTCCGCGTCTGACGCGTTGCTGATTCAGCAAAAGCCGCCTATTTAGAGTCCAAATCTTCCCACTGCCAAGTTTCACCCACCGGATTTCCCCTTCGTACGTCCACCCCTAATCTCGGACCCTCCATTCACCATCACATCACACGCGTCACAGATCCTAGATCTCTACAATCTACACCGCCACGTGTCAGGTAAATATAGCAAAGACCTTTTAAATAAGTCGATATCGCAACACGTGTTCGATTACAATAGGTTGAACCGACAATGGCGGCCAGCCTATTTGGACCGACCAAATCGGGCACGTCAGCCGCAACCCACCACCCACGTTGTTTTTTTTTTTTTTTTTTTTTTTAATGGGTCACCCACGTTGTTTCCTCTCCATATATCACATATCGCCACGTGGCCTCCACTGTAACGGCTAGTTTTCCCTCTAGCTATATATCCGGGAATTTGAGGCTATTCCAGTAACTACACCAAACTTCGACAGTTCAGTTCACCTAGATTTTTTTTATTCTCTTTTGATTCTAAATTTTGAAAAATTAGAAAAAGCGCCAAAGAGATAAATTTTAGAGAGAGCTCCATAGTTGAATGAAATAAGGCGGTTCTTTGTTTCCTTCTTCAGAACAACCGTTATCTTAATCACCCATTAATCCACAACTACAATTTTGGGTTTTTCTCATACCAGGTTCTCTCTCTCTCTATCTCTCTAATATTCTGTTTCTGTGTACATATATATCTGTTTATGTATCTATATATTGGCATTTGTTTTGGGTTCTGATGGGGATTTGGTTATTATTTGCCTTTCTGATTGGTATTTGGGGTTTCATCTTCTGTAATCTAGTTTTTTTTTTTTTTTTTTTCAGCTTCAGTTCTTTCTCTACATGTTTATATGTTTGTGATGAAATGTTTTAGAATGTGACATTCATTTTTGAATGGCATTGACTTGTGGGTTCATGCTTTGTAATTTTAAGCAATTTCTGAGTGGATTTTTGCTGTTGGGTTTATTCTGATTTCCCTTTTTTTTTTTCTTTTGATTGTTTGCTGTTTGGTTGGATGGAAATCAGACCTTGTTGGGATTTGTTGTGAAGAGTTGAGGAAGAAAAATGATGGCTTCTGGGAATACATGTGGGTCGAATTTGAAGCGTGCCAATGAAGGGTTTGGGCTAGGGTTAGGTTTTGTCCGGTACACGCGATCAATCAGTGGGAAGAGGATTGCTATATCAAGCAATATCGATGCTGATTCTACAATGAACATGCCAATGACGAAGAAGCATTGCGGTGAGAAAATGACTCAGAACACCAATAAATCTCTGCTTGAAGCCCTGCCTCAGGACATTCTGGTTAGTACCAAAAATTTTAAATATTACTAGATATAGAAATGTGGGTATATATGTAAGTGTAATAGAGTATTTTTTTACTGAAGAAATTGATTTGGTGCTCTGGCTGGCAGATTAAGATAGTGTGTGGCGTTGATCATGATGATTTAAGGCAGCTTGCTGATGTATCAAAGATGATCAGAGAAGCAGTGAGTTTCAATTTTTGATGGAAAAAGTAGAAATTTTTTTTTTTTCCCAATAGTTTCTTATTGATTGTGAAATGTGATTCTGTGAATTTTTGCAGACCTTGATTGCTAAAAAGCAGCATTTTGCATATAGCACGCCCAGAAAGACTTTAGCTTTTCGAAGCTCTATCGGTTTGGGGGATGCTGGAAACATCGAGGAGATTGAAGCCCCAAATGCTCCGAAACAGTTCCGTTCTTGCGGGTCTCGGCTGAGTGGGAAGAAGCTGGCCGACATCTCAGTGGCTCTGTTTCTCTGGCCAGATGAGGAGCAGCAGCAGCAGCAGCAGTAGATAAGTTGTTCTGTATAGGCACAACTCTTGTTGTGATAGTAGTAGTGTTAGTAGTTGATGGAGTTGCTGCTTGGATTAGGATTGGGATCTGATGATCAGAACTCATTGGCTTGGTGTACATTATTACTACATTCTTTGCTTTTTTTAAGTTAGTCATTTCTTCAATCCTTTCATTGAAGATAAGTTGGCTTTGGCTGTATCTCTTTTGTACATTTTTTTGGTTTTGTTGGAGGGCTATGCTGGCCCTTCCCTGTGGAAGGTGGGGGGGTGTACAGAGAGAATGGATACACTCGTTATTTTTTTAATCTAAATTAAATAAATTCAACATAGTTTCGTGCATTTTCCCATTTCTTGCTTATGTTACTAGAATTTTCTCTGCAGCAATGGGATGGTCCCATTGATGGTATATCCTCTGATCTTCCTTTTTATCTCCTTGGAAAATGCTACTGTTATGGAGCAAAATTTTGTGGAAGCATTGTAATTCTCAAATAGAATTCTGCGAGTTTATTATTTTTAAGTGACAAGTCTTTTACATTACTCTAATTACTATTTTTTGGTAATTTTTTTTTTTAATTGGTTGTGTTCCATGTTCTTTTTCTTCTTCCATGAATGAGAGCGATAGTCACAGAAGGTTCATAAAGAAGTGTAGACTCATGTCCTATTTTAAAATTTTCTCTGAGTCCAATTGGGAGGAAAATACTAGGATGGGCAATCTCTTGTCTTCGAACAATGACTTGGAAAGTAAAATTGGATTTAGCAGATTTCGTAAATTGATTTGATTTGTTTATCTTTAACACTCAGCTTGATATACACTGTTCAGCTATTTCTTAAGGGAATGATTGGTTGATAAAAATTTGACAAAAAAAAGTATAGTAAAAATATAAAATTTAATATAAAAATAATATATAACAAAATTTAATTAAAAAAAAATACAAATAACTGATAACAGTTGATGAATTTTTATCAAATTTAGGGGATATTTGGTATGATAAAATGAGATAATTTGTGAGTTCGTAATTCGTAAAGTTAAATAAAAAGTGAATAACTTTTAAAATTTTTTAAAGTTTTTCAGTGAAATAAACACTCTTCGGTCTGTCAAGCGGGGGGTTAAGAGGGTGTTTGGAGGGTAAAATTTTTAGTAAGTTTTGGTAGTTTTTTGTTAAAAATTATTAGTGATAATTTTTGGTGTGTTTGGTAAATCAAAATGAAAATTTTGGCCACTTTTGGTAACTTTTAGGTGTTTGGTAAAATTGTTACTATAGCAGAGTAGAAAAGTGGTAATTTTTGGTTGTTTGGTAAAATTTTTTTACTGTAGCAGAGTAGAAAAGTGAAAAAAAGTGGGACCTGCTGTAATAATTATTTACTGTAGCAGAGCAGAAAAGTGAAAAAATTGTAAGTTTGTCAAACACTTAATTACTATAAAAGTGACAATTTTTGGTATTTTTTTGGTAAATCTTGAACCTCCAAACGCACTCTAAATTTGATAATTATTTTGTTATGATTTTAGTAGAACTTGAATCATTGATGTTGGAGAATTTTAAATTTGTTAGTGATTATTCAAATCCATCGTTGCACATTATGTTTATTCCTTTATTTTTAAGTTCAAAAATCTACTCCGTTCTATCTTTGTTACAGCGTAAGTCTACTGTTTTATTAGTGTTTTCGTTTATGTAAATATAACTCAACGGTTAAATGTTCCATTCTAGTGGATTAAGAGCTATTTTCTTCATTAAACCAATCGGACTTAAAATATTTTTTATTATTAGTTTTACTTGCTTTAGCATTTAGTTATAAATAATTACTTATTCTCCTCATGATATTCTATTATTAAAAATACATACACTAGTTGATAATAAATAATAAAACATCAAGGTAATTATAGCAGTTCTGAGCATACAATCATTTGTATGCTTAACCATTATTAAATGATTTGAATATGATTAATAACAATTATATGAGTTGAATATAATTAATAATAGTAACAGGTTTTAATAAATTTATTAATATTTTTTAGCTATATAATTAAAATAATTTTTACGAATAAATAACGTAATCAATTATTAATTTAGCAATAATTTTTGTAAATGCATAATGCAATTAATTAGTAAATTTTTAATATATAGAATTTTAATAACACCCATTTTTGGCTTCTTGTACATACGATGTGACATGTGAACTTACCAATTTTAGAGAAAATAAACGTCAGCCAAGCCCCATTAATATTTTATAACGTGAGGAGTTCAACCGTGCTCACAAATTAATTGACAGCCTTGGTGAATAAAACATGACTACCGACAAAAATTTTAAAACCAATAGTAGAACAAAACAAACAAAATAAAATAACCACACCACAATGCCTCCCTATTCAATAATAATCACGCACACGGGGGGGAATGCATAATCCACCCTTTACATCCATACATACATACATACATATATATATATATATATAAACAAGGGGCAGTGAAAATTGATTGATATATGATAAATTGATAATCCCATCTTTCAAAACATTTTAGGTAGGCAGTTTGGCGCTCACCAACAGATTCAACCCCACCAACCATACCTATTTTGAGACATCCTTGAAAGAAGAGAGACCCAAGAAACTGATCTATGATATACACTTTTTACATGAGAATTAGAAGCCAAAAGAGCACAGATCACAGAATACCCTCCTCCTCCTCCGCCCCCCCCCCCCCCCCCCCCAAAACAAAAAAAAAAAAGAAAAACTATTTACTCACCTCACCACACCAAGGCAGGGAAAAAAATTAAAATAGGAACCCGAAAAAAGCTCAGGTCAAAAGAATTAAATGAATAGGAGACAAACAAAAACAGGAGAGATCAACTGCTTTCTACGATACACATCTTACAAGCAAGGGAGGAGATGAATTGGCTACTCCTGCATGGATTGCTTTCATTAATGCCACAAAGTTGAATAGACTATCTTCAGAGAACAATTTGAGCTTCCATGTCAAACGGCCTGAAGCTGCCTTTTTCTCGGTGTGTGTTAACTTTTTCTGAGAATCGCACAAGTCTGATGTTGCACATTCAAGACCCAATGTAAGACACCAGCTCTCCCTCACGTCAATGACCTGAAAATGGAGACGCAACAACTATTACCCGGGTCTCATTGTATGCAAAAAAAAGAAAAATAAAAAATGTCAGAAATACCTGATATACAAGCCAGAAAGCGTGAATTTATCAACTATGATATTCCACAACAATAGCAATAAAAGTAGACCACTTTTGCAAGGGAAGGAAAGAAAACTCAAGATGCAATAAGATCAATTGCCAGACAGGAGGACAATTGATCGTTGGGTTCAAGTTTTTTTGTTTTTTCCTTTGTTTTTTTCTGTGGGGGGGGGGGGGGGTGG
>JAVXUM010000030.1:27809198-27829065 GCA_035590655.1 Pouteria glomerata
TATATATGTAATTTTTTTTATTTTATCACCGCTTACCGTAATCACAATCGTACAAGTAGTAACCAAAAATTCAGGAAACCATCTCTTGACTATTATGGGTGTGATTGTCATGAAATAAAATAAAATAAAATTTTACAAATCTCTATAAATATAAATTATGAGACTATAAAATATTATCTTTCATTTATAATACAACAAAACGAGACACTAACTTCTAAATTTTATATAATTTTATACTTATTATACAAAATTCAAAACATCCACTTTTTATTTTATACTCACACTAGCTTATTTGTTCTGGCCAATAAGTGACTACCGTCTTGGACGATTGTTAAAAATGTTTATTTTTATTACACTCTAAATTCCAGAAGGCGCGCGATTTGTTTGAGCGGACACCTCTCTCTCTCTTTCTCTTTCTGTGCCTACACATGCATATATACAATTATACTTTACTGGGGGTGATGTCTCAGGTCTGAAAGGTTTAGGCAAATGATGCGTCGTTTGAATATCTACGAGAGGTTTTCTCGAGTTTTCCATGAACATCCACCTCTGGTTAAGCTGCTTGTTGTTTTCACTGTCAGGTACTGCTAATCTTTTTATACTCTGGTTCGCTGTTATACTTTGAGTTCGAATTTGTATTTGATCTGGTTTTTGTAGCCGAGAGTGCTGTGATGTTGATTTGGATAGCACAGTTCCTCTGGCTTTCTTTCCAATTCGTGTTTCTTTTCTTTTTCCCAGTTGTGTTCGAGTTTGCATTCGATCTGGTTTTTGAAGCTGAGACAAAAGAGAGCTGTGATGTTGATTTGTTGTAGCACAGTTCCTCTATTTTCCTTTCCAATTTGTATTTCTTTTGTTTTCCTACTTGTCTTCAAATTTCAATTTGCATTTGATTTGGTTTGTATAGCTGTGAGTCCTTTTGGAGCTGATGTGTTGTAGGGGTTCCTTTATTTTTCTGTTTTTGTTTTGTGTTCTATGCTGAGTTCTAATTTGTATTTCTAGTTTTTGAAGCCGACAGTACTTTTATGTTGATTTGTTGTGGCGCGGTTCTTCCGTTTTGCTGTTGGATCTTGATTTCATTTGTTTTGCTCATTGTGGA
Organism: Pouteria glomerata; assembly: GCA_035590655.1. Taxonomy (NCBI): domain Eukaryota; kingdom Viridiplantae; phylum Streptophyta; class Magnoliopsida; order Ericales; family Sapotaceae; genus Pouteria; species Pouteria glomerata. The sequence goes on from JAVXUM010000030.1 coordinate 27,810,295, forward strand.
GAGAAAATTTACATACGTTCTAGAGGTTGTAGCCGAGCCCCTCTTTTATTTTGTTTTATTGTGACAAATTTATAGTTTCTGGTTCCTAGGTTTTCTAGTTTGATAATTTTCCTTAGTCTTGTTGATTATAACTCAATCTAATTAATGGAATTAGTTTTGTTGTTTAATGCTAAAAAATTTCTTATAATTTATATAGATGCTTTTCTCAATATTTTTGTTGCACAAATCAAGAAATCTTACTAAGCATATCAAAACAAAGCATAACAGGTCAGAGCACAACTGAATTGAGTAGAACGGTTTTGGAGCATCACTGGCTCTGCTGCACTGGGAAGTACTACGAGGTGATTTTGAAGACCTACAACGCTAGTTAGCTTGCTAGATTTGTCGTTGGCTCCATTGGAATATACTGTGAGCAAGTTTTTGATCAATATTTTGAAATATTCTTAGTATGGGAGCTCATTGACTAACTTGCTCCAAAGAGCGGCTCAAAATAATTTAGGAAATTGCGTTTTCAGAATCTAGTTTGGGATTGGATTTCTATACCTTTTCTTTTATGCTTTTGTAAAGAAAAAAAGAGAGTGAATAGATATTGAATAATAATACTTTAACATAAGAAGCATTCTCTCAAACAATTAGCCACAGATCAACCTCTCATGCATTAGTGTTGTGTGACGTGGGCTCGATTTTTGTGATTATAATGGAGCTTGGTGATTGGTTACTATACTTGGAGTGGTGCATCATACGCACAAGCAAAGTGTTCTAGCAGTAGGATTGTTGGACTATTTTGAAACCAAATTATTTAGTATGAGAAGCCTGGGTTGGTCTCCAATACAAAGTCCCAAGGTTTTTCTCCCCTGTTGAGAAAAGTGGTTGTGCTGCTTTGCTTTTCACACTTATGAATGTTTTGGTTGATTATTGAGATCACGAGCATGCTAAAAAAATTTTCAGAACTGATTTTATTGTCATTATGAAATTTTGAAGAATAATACCCCCCCCCCCCTATTTTTTTCCTTTGCTTTCTATAATGTAAATGTTTACCTGCCTGCATTCGTGTGCTGGCTTCTGTTTAAGTGATATGATATCACATGCTTCACCTATAGCCAAATTCAAAATATACAACTTGGTACATTAATTTTTTTTTTGTTTGCATTCATGTCCTTTGGTTTGTTCCTAACTGTCTACCTTGGTTTGTACTTTTGGCAGTGGTGGGTGCCTTATGGCCTATTCAGAGTCAAAATCATACAATGACATGAACATAGTTAATTCTTATGAGGCTGACAACAAGAAAAAGCGGGTATTGGTGCTTGGAACTGGTTGGGCTGGAACAAGTTTTTTAAAGAATCTGAAAAATCCCTCATTTGATGTCAAGGTGATATCACCTCGTAATTATTTTGTGTTCACACCTTTGTTACCAAGTGTCACATGTGGCACAGTGGAAGCTCGCAGCATTGTTGAACCAATTCGCAACATTGTTCGAAAGGTAAAGACATATTTAGACATAGGCGGATCCACGTTGAACCCCTGAAAGTAAAATTTCTGTAGAAAATAGTATAATTTTTAAAATATTTTTATACTTTTGTCACCATAAAATATATCTTTTAAAATAGATTGCCTTATACATTAAATAATTTATAAGTTTTGTCCCTATTTTAAGTCAAATATATTGTCTTTACTTGTTAACTTGATCCCACTGGCACAAAATCCTGGATCCGCCACTGCATTTAGATCCACGTAAAGGAAATCCAACATCATCTTGCATCATTTCCACATTTCGCACTCACATATTGTTTTGAAGTGATCCCAACTGCTAGTTTTACTCTTTACTGTTCTCATTATGTTTCGTAATAATGTTAATGAACTTTGGTCATATACCATGTATCCTTGGATATGTGAAAATTTGAAACTCAGCACAGAGAGTTGTGTGTAAGCCTATAAAGTTGTACTGACACTCAATTTCTGAGCATGATTTTGTGCTTATGGACTGATCCAATAATTTGTCCAGCATAGTCAACACTTCTACATTTTGTCATGTATTTTCACAAGTAGAGCTAGTTAGTTACCTTACATGTGCTCTCTGCACTTCCTCTTTTCAGAAAAATCAGGATATTTATTATTGGGAAGCTGAATGCATCAAGATTGATGCACAAAACAAAAAGATTCATTGCCAATCAAGTCAAGATGACAATGTGAATAGAAAAATTGAATTTGTTGTAGAATACGACTACCTTGTGATTGCCCTTGGAGCCCGTGCTAATACGTTCAACACTCCTGGCGTTGTGGAGAACTGCCATTTTTTAAAGGTTAGTTCTTTGGAAACCAATATGTTGTAGTTTACTTCATTATCATGCATGCCTGGACATGGATACTAGCTTTATGTAGGATGATATGATACACATAGTTTCTCATGGAATTATTTTTTTTTTTTTTTTGGAATGCATATTTCACCTGTTTATGCAAATTTATCAGCTGATGTTTCTGGAAAAATACATTGGAGGCAGGAAGTTGAAGATGCTCAGAGGATCCGCAGGACTGTTATTGACTGCTTTGAAAGGGCCAGCCTACCTACCCTTACTGATGAAGAGAGGAAGAGAATCCTTCATTTTGTTGTTGTTGGTGGGGGCCCAACTGGTGTTGAGTTTGCAGCAGAGCTTCATGATTTTGTTAATGAAGATATAGTAAAGTTATATCCTAAAGTCAAAGATTTGTTAAAAATAACACTTTTGGAGGCGGGAGATCATATTTTGAACATGTAAGAATGTGGTTCTGAAAATCTTTGCTTTTTCTTTCTAACTGTTAATTTATTTTAGAGGATGGGTGATCTCGTTGAGCTCAATTATTACATAATTTTACCATTTTACTGAATTATTTAGGAATGAAAAGTTTGTTAAATTCCTATAAGTAGACAATATAATTAACAAAAAAGTTTACCTTTGGGCCAGCTTGGTTTAAAAATTAAAGCTATTCAAGAACTGGAGGTGAACAATTTGACCAAGATAATGAATTTAGGAATGTACGGGCCCCAAACTTAAGAATGGAATTTGTAAAATGGTGGAATAAGTTTGTAGACTGTATAATTTATGCCTGCAAGATAGTCAAGACAAATAGTTTACTAACTGATGAATGAGGCTATTTGATTATAGCAAAAGCTTTAGAAGTATAACGCTGGCATTATGTATATATTTGACTATATTTGTTTTAATCATTAATTTATGGCCAATTTTGAATTGCCCTTCTCCTATTGGAGTTGAAGGTGCAATTTTCATTTGTGGTATGCCATCTAACTTTTTTTTTTTTGGCTTGTTCTTAAGTTACTGAAATTATTTGTTTGCAGGTTTGACAAAAGAATCACAGCCTTTGCCGAAGAAAAATTCCAAAGGGATGGTATTGAAGTTAAGACAGGATCAATGGTTGTAAAAGTCTCTGATAGGGAAATTTCCACTAAAGAAAAAAATGGTGAAATCTCTTGCATGCCTTATGGAATGGTTGTCTGGTCAACTGGCATTGGAACTCAACCAGTGATAATGGATTTTATGAAGCAAATTGGTCAGGTATGTTATCCTCCGTGCCGAGTGACTTATTAGTTGAGCTTTGTTTTGACTTGCCAATGTCTCTCATAAGTTAAATATCAAATTTTTTTATTCATGGCTTTCATTATTTTGCTAAGCGAACTTCTGGTTCTTCGAGAAATAGACTAATAGGCGTGCACTAGCAACTGATGAATGGCTTCGTGTGGAGGGATGTGATTGCGTATATGCGCTAGGCGATTGTGCAACAATTAATCAACGCAAAGTCATGGTACATGTTCTTTCTAAATTCAGAAATTTTTTTTAGCAAATATGCTTTGTTAATCTGCATATGGAGCACTTTTGGGCATAAAATATTCTTTCTACCAATTTATTATGCCAATATAGTCTCCTAATCTTTTGTCTCTTTTGCTTGGCATTTTACTTTAGGAAGACATCTCAGTTATATTCAGTAAAGCGGACAGGGACAACTCTGGAACGTTGACAGTCAAAGAATTCCAAGAAGTGATCGATGACATCTGCCAGAGATACCCTCAAGTAGAAATTTATTTGAAGAATAAGCACATGCGTGGTATTGTTGATCTACTAGAGGAATCCAAAGGGGACGCTGCAAAAGAATCCATCGAATTGGACATTGAAGAATTCAAAAAAGTTCTCTCCCAGGTTGACTTGCAGATGAAAAATCTTCCTGCAACGGCCCAGGTTTACTAATGAAATCATTTCATGTTTGACAACTTGCATTTACATCTTTAGGGGCACGCCCCTGAATGTTTCTTAACACGACATTTCAATGGCATTTCAGGTTGCAGCTCAACAAGGAGCCTATCTCGCTAATTGCTTTAACCGCATGGAAGATTGTGAGAAAAATCCAGAAGGTCCTATCCGGTTCAGGGGAGAAGGTCGCCACCGGTTTCGTCCCTTTAGGTACAAATTTAACTTCTATGAGAAACTCTCTTTCCTTCCTTACAACACCCTTTGATTAGAATGTCTGTACTTGCAAACTCTGCTGCCGGTAGTTGAACAAAATGAAGGGTCACTGCCAAGTTGACCAAGAAGTTTGGAGTTGTCCTCAGGAAATTGCACTTAAACCTCTCTTGATTTCTAGCAGAATAAAAAACTTTTTAGTACTTTGCCGCCATCACTTGCCCATAGCCGCTCCCACTCAGTGCACAATTACACAAGCCACTTATTGCTCATGTTAAAATAATTTTGAATTTTTTCAAAATTATTCTCACAAATTTTATCACATTATCATAATTACTCTTAAAATTACATAAACATTCTATTTTTTTTCCCGGATCAATCAACTGTAGGTAACTTTTGTTCCCTTTGATTAAAAACTCTCCATCTGCCTCTGTTCACAGCTAATGAATAATGATACTGGGCCATTTCAATTACAGGCTCAAAGCAAACCATAGAAACCCTTGTGAGGAGCCAAGGGGAAGAAAGAACACATTATGATATTCTATTTGATAATGGATGTCTTACAATTTTTCTACTTTCTGATTAAGGTACAAGCATTTTGGACAGTTTGCTCCATTAGGAGGAGAGCAAACAGCTGCACAACTTCCTGGGGACTGGGTGTCAATTGGGCATGGTACCCAGTGGCTTTGGTATTCTGTATATGCAAGGTAATCAATCCCTTCCACCCTCCTTTGTAACCATTTGAACGTGGCAACTGCTTAAACTGGCTGAATCATTCACTTCAATTGCTGTCTCTTTAAAACATTCAGCAAGCTAGTCAGCTGGCGAACAAGGGTATTGGTTATATCCGACTGGACTAGGCGGTTTATTTTCGGGAGGGACTCAAGCCGCATATGAGGCAAGCTTGCTAACATGCCCCAAGTAGTCCTTAGAGCTCGCAAATATAGCTAATTTTGTTTCTGTTTCTGTTTATTTTTTTGTTTGCGATATTCACCAAGAACTTTTGAGCCTTCACGGTAGCAATAACACGATTGGAGAATGTTAGGGATGCATTAGTCCTCCATTTTTGCTGTTGCCAAATGTTAATTAAATATGAAAAATAACCAGGCTGTGTCTGTGCCTACTACCTTTGAATGAGCTGCGTCCGTTAAGTTATCATTCTCACAGGAAACCAGAAAGGGTAAAAAAGAGAAGAAAATAAAAACAGAAATGGTTGCACTATTGTTGATGTGGTCATCAATTATTCTAAAATCTTAGGCCAACATTCTTGGATAAAGCGAAGAGTTCTGCTGCTAAATTACCAATTGTTTCAAGAGTTTTATATGTTAAAAAATGGGTCTAATATGTATACTAAGTTATGTGCCTTGGCTTTTGACCTACCAACAAAGATAATTTCATTGTGAAGGAACAGAAGTACCTTCTAAATGGAGTTAAACGTTAGATATTGAGGAGGTAGGTTTGAGATTTGAGAATTTGGTGGTTTCTAAGACCAATTGTTTTCATTCTATTCATAGAATTTATGGTTTTCCTGTGTGCAAAAATCGAGTTGTTCTTGAGCAGAAAATTTTTAGTTGGCTCGTCACTTAATATACATATGTTTATTATATATTTATAGTTAAACGATATAATATAAAATATTTATTATTTTGTATTCATATAAATTACACATCGTTCAACTTATGTAATTGTGTATATTAATGTAGGATGGGTAGGACCGCTGTACACTGACTAAGTCGATAAATTGAATTTTTTTTTTTGGTAAGTCGATAAATCGAATTTGATTACTCAAAATATGTAATGATATTTTTGATAGTCATGATATAAGCATATTCCACTGTTTAGGGCTTTAATTTATCAATTTTGTTATTTTTTATAATTTTTGTTTTGAAAATTGCCGTTAGGCTAGGAAGGAATCATATAGCAATTTATGTTCTATTCCCATTTTGATTATGTAATTATTATTTTTTTTGGGTATTGATTTTTTAATTATTTTGTATTTGTTAAATTTGATAAATTTCGAGTATATGGTTGTTTACTAGTTAATGTTAGGATTTTAATTGTTTAAATAGTTTGTAGTCTTAAAGTAATTTACTTTTGATTCAATAAGTAATTATATTTTTAAGAATTATTCTCTCTCTTGTGGATTATAAAATACCCCTGGATTAAGTTTCTCTGTACGAACATGATAATTAGCAGTTTTTTGGTCTCATTTTTATTGTCATGTATTTCAGTTATTATTCAACACCATAATAATTTAATATTCCAACATTGAACGACTATATATAGCCAAATATGTATATATTCCTCTGATTGATTTATTGGCAATATCTATTTATTAAGATAATTAAAATGAGAAAGAATGAAAACAAAGCAAGTTTAATATGGCTCAAACTAAACTAACAGCTTCATGGAATCCAAAAAAAAAGTAAATTTAAAAGCCTAAACGGAGGAGTTCGGCAGTTGAGAAATTTAGTCACCGCGGGAAATAGTGAATCTTGTTGTACGAAATTTCTTTCAGAATAGACACCTATTGATCCCACCTGCTTCTAGCACCTCGATTGGAAGAAAGAGCCAAAAATGCTGTTAAGTGTTGGAACGAGGCCAAATCGATTCAGATATGTAGAGGGGTAGTCTGTTTAGAATTTTGTTGGATAAAGAGAAGAGCCTAATGGCCTTGGGAGTCGTTAGATTAAAATTTTTAAAATAAATTTAAATTTAAATTTTTAAAATAGTAAAAATAAATTTAAAATTTTTAAATTTATTTTTAGATTCAAATCTGATGGTTGGTAGCAATAGTAAATTTAAAAATATCTATGCTTAAAATTTTTAAACTTATTTTTGTTGTAAATTATTTAATTTTGATTCAACGGCTTACAAAATCGGTATTATGCATTATGCATTGCAACTGATGTTAGCCACTACAAATCATTGGTTGGAATAGTGCTCGTTTCTTAATCAGCTAATCTGGATATCCTATCTTCTGATGAGTTAAATGTAGAGTTGGTCTCTGGCCTCCAGCCCTTTTACATACGCCAGATCTAGAAAAGTCTGCATGTCCCATGCATGATCTCTTTGTCCCACACGTCATTTTCTTTCAGCCCCAGTTGGGACTTCAGCAGCTATGTGGCTTATCACATATACTCCATCTTCACAATCCTTTTTCAACGATAGTAGAAAATAAAGCAAGAGACAAAAATCAGCTATAGCGCAAGCAGGGTCCACAAATTCACCCATTTGGACCTTCCATCTATCTAGTGGGCCATAATGCAATTGCTTCATCACCAAGCGTTTTTTCCTTTTTTTTTTTTTTCTCTCTTTTTTATATTAATGTAGTATGTATGGGAGAAGAGTTTATAGGTTTGACTCAAAAGATATAGAAAGTGGCCGTAAAAGTAAATATGTTTTTTAGTTTTTTTAATTTCTTTTGGAGTAGTTTTATTTTTATTTTATCTAGATTAGTTTTGAAGTTTATTTAATTAATTGTCCTTCATAGTTTGAGTCAAAAATTATTTGTAATCGCTATGAAATTTAGATTATGTTTATTTTTATAGATTCTATAGAAAAACTTTTTAAACTACTAGAAAACCGTTTTCCAAACAAATAAGGATTAGATTAATTTTATCTGTAAATAGAACTTCTTTGTATACACTTTTCATTATTTTAATTATATATATATTTTAGATTACTGAAAGAGTTTGGCGTTGTTTGTGTTCTTACTTTGGTTCATATATATTTAAGCCATCATTTTGTGAATTTAAGAATAAACTTTTGTATTCAAGCACGATATTTCACTAAATGCATCCTATATATTCATCATTTTTTTAGTTTGAGAAAAATTGTGATAACACAGTGATCCAAGAGTGCTTTAGATGATCCAAACTGAATCTAGATTGCTGTTTTGACACCGATGTAATGCTTGTCAAAGGGCCTCCGAAGCTTAAGTTAGCAAGAGAGTTTAAGAAAATATTTTGGTAGAATAACGGTAAGATAAAAATAATGTGTTTGTATCTGGGCACCGGAGTTGAATATATGTAGAGGTAAGCTAAATCTGCATGGACATCATGCATGAGAACTGTACTGAATCAAGTTTCTCATCCAATTAGATTGTGCTACCTGTATTTACAAATCCCTATATAGATATTTCTAGGTTAGTTATCAAATAGTTAGCAGGCAGGCAACGCCTCTGTTGGTTGGGATCACGTAATGTGTCAGGAGATAGTTATACACGTGACTGTGATACAAATAATCATATCCACACGATACCTGTCAGTCGGGAGTCTCGACTGAATAGTAGGTCGGGATTCCCAAGTGATAGGTCGGTCGAGATATCCGACTGTTCAATCAGTCGGCTCCCGACCATTCAATCGATCAGGCAACCCGACTGTCAAGTTGATTGGTACCTCAGTCGGTTAGGACGAACATTTCATATAGATCGGTCGGGAGATATTGATCAGCCAAATGCACCCTATCAGATGCCTCCAATTTTCTCGATCGTTTGAAAATGAACAAGAGGAATTCATCTATTTCCTTTGGCCTCGATTCGAATGTTGTCCATAGTGGGTCTGGGTCAATTGTTCATAGATGCCCCAAATTCAAGGACTCGATCAATCTCAATTGGGCAAACTGAGTGATAATTTAAACTATGGTGGGTCAATCCCGGTTGGGTAAAACATATCCCTATATCAAATTGTTTGAGATTTTGGCATTAATATTAAAAATGGAAGGATTGTTTAGTATGGTGGTCTTTTGGATTTAACTGAAAAAGTATTAAAGAACTATATTGACTCCAAAATAAATAGGAGACCAAGTCAGCTTTTTTTTTTTTTTAACTATGTTTTTCATTGAATTTTTTTAACCCTGTTTTTGTTTTAATGTAGACTTTTATTTTTTTAATTACAAATTAAAACTTATAACTAATTAAAATACTAAAGTTTCAAAAAAAAAACTAATTAAAATACTAATTAAATAGTCAAATGATTACAAGTTGTCCGTCTTGGATGTGTCGTGTGTTTATGTTTTCCTTGGTTGACCTATAACGATTTGCAATTGAGGGATCCAGATTGCCAAACCAAAGCTTCTGTTAGGCGGCCCCACCTCCTTGTCAAACTTACTTCGAGGTCTACTCAAATGGTACGGCTGCAAAATGCAAATAGGACATTAAAAAAATTATTTTATTTTTTTTAACAAAGTTGTTGGGTGAAAAAAAAAAAAAAAAAAAAAAAGAAAGAAAGAAAGAAAGAAGAGGAGAAGAGGTTGGAAGGGGAATTGACTTTTCTTTTATTTGATTAGATGGAAAAGTGAGAAAAAAGAAAGGAAAGAAGTTGGAAGTAAATGGATCTCACATGATGTTTTTTTTTTCTATTTTTTGAGGGAAAAGAGAAGAAAAGTGGAGAGAGAGTGAGACAAAAAAAAAAAAAAAAAAGAAGAGAAAGAATGGGAGGTGAAATATTTTAGAAGTTATTAAAAAATTATTTTTCTTCTTTTGGTCTCATTTTTTGATGGAAAAGAGGAGCAAAGTGGAAAGAGAACAACAGAGAAAGAGAAAAGAGAGGAAAGAGAGAGAATGGGTGGTAAAAAATTTTAAAAAGTTTCTCATCTCATTTTTGAATAACTTCTTGCATTAGTTTTCAATTTAATACATACATAATTACATATATATATTTTCTAACTCTCTCCCTTTCAATCTAAAACCAAACAACATTAAAAAGCAATCAAAGCCTTAAACAAAATCCACCTTCTTTCTTCAAGGAAGGATGTTGGAAGGTAGACTTTCTTCGATCGTGTTAATAAATAAAGAACCCTTTAAATGTCACATCAAGAGGTCAAATTTTTGCGTTAAATGATCTTGTTTAATGTTTAACTTCTGTTAATTAATGTGGAGGTTGATGGTCTGATGCTCTGATTCAAAGCTTTTCAGAAGTTAGGAAGTTAAGATTGGCAAATATATATATATATATATGTGTGTGTGTATGTATGTTTCGATTCTTCCATTTCTTGGTCTATTTTCTCGCCCAACTGATCACTATTGGGATCTTGTAATCTGTCATGAAAGATTGTTATCTACACCTTTCTCTTCGAAGCTAAGGTAATTTGTAATCCAGTCTTGAATTTCCCTTCTTCACTACTCCAAGTTTTCCAAAAACAGTTTACTTTTTTTTTTTTTTCTTTAGTCGTTGCTTCTTCATTCAGATGGCCTTTTCTACCAAACAAAAAGCAACGTTTGGAGTAATAAAAGGAAAATACAAAATTTTACAAGCTGTTTACAAGAACGAACTGTGATATTGGAAAGTTTAAATTTTTTATTCATTACAAAATATGATATATTAATTTTTATAATTTTATATAATTTTAAATAACTTCAAATACATTTATATAGAGTGTGTTTGGAGTGATAAAAAGTAAGATAAAATAAAATAAAATCAGATAATTTGTAAGTTTGTAATTCATACAATGAAATAAAAATTAAATAACTTTTAAAAATTTTTAAAATTTTTCATTATTTTCAGTGTTTTTTTTTTTTTTTATAGATCTAAATGGAGTCATATTATATAGACACACGTATATGTAGCACAACTACTAATTTATTAATGCCAATGCAATTATAATCGATTGTTCTGACGTCCTTTCCTTCTGATCTTCTTTTAGTATCTTTCAATTTACACCGCACTGATGGAAATCGAATTTTGCACGATTTTCCTATGATTTCCAGCGAGATTCGGTAATCGTATTGCTTGCTTCTTGATGAATGAACCGTGCGTAGACCCACCCAAACACTCCTTATTAATTAGTTTTTATAAGAATTTTAATAACTAAGGTGGCTTTTAAGTTTGTACTTCTGTTTTTTGGTTTATGTTTTTATTTTTTATTTTTTATTTTATATGTTTTATATGTTTAGAAAATCTTAAAACAAAGAAAATAAAAAAAACATATTTAGTTTGACATTTTTTATTTTTCATGTTTTGATATATTTTTTTTTAATTTCGACTAAAAACATTCAAAGTGACTTTTTATCATTTTATATTTTATGTGGAAATTTATTTTTTATTTTTTAAAATAAATTTTAAAAAGACAAGTAACTAATCACATTTTGAGTTATTTTTCTTATTTTTAAAAATAAAAAATAAAAAATAAATTTAAAATAAATATACGAAATGACAACTAATATATGCTTCCCTAAAGCTATTTATCATGGCCAAATGCCATGAGAGGGGAGAAACCATTGTTAATTACCATTTCTTTTTGTTACTTGCAAAACCAAACTAGCTTGTTTTCGTTGCGGTTTTGTAGAATTTTTTCCTAAAAAAAAAATGAAATGAGAAATTCTGGTATTCGTTAGGGTAAAAATTATTCATCTGGATAAAAACAAAATAACAAAAAAAGTTGATTTTTTATTTTTTATTTTTATCCAGACCTTAATTTTTTTATTTTTTTTTTAAGGAATGTGATTAATTCACTTAAAAATTTTCTTTTTAAAAAAAAAAATTAAATTTTAGTAAAAAAAAGTTAATAATTAAAAAATAATAATAAAAAGTGCAAATGCTTTTCTAGCGGGCTTTAGTTGCCGTAAACACCCAGGGCGGTCAATTTTTTTATTTTTTTTTGGTTGAAAATGGGAAGGCCAAATATTGAGGACAGTGAGCTGCATCACATATGCTTTAAACAAGAGTGTCACTGTAGTTACTTTATATAAAAGCACACTTAATAATTACTACAAAGATTGCATAAAATATGGCCCGTGACCAACAAAAATAGATGGGTATTTTTGTCATGTAATGAATTAATTAGTACAAACACTGGACACCTCATCACATCATGCGCCAATAATTTTTCCATTTCATCTGTGACCGACCACCTAGCTTTATATATAAATATATATATATATATTCGTGATGCTCATGCTTTTCATTTTTTTACCAACTCAAACCTCATTAATCCCGCTAAATCTTATACATAAATTAATTTTGATGGAGGAGAGTCGATCAGTCTTAAAAATTAATTTAACTGATAAAATTTTAAATTTATCCTTTAATAATCAATAATTTAAATTTTCCTCAACCACACTCAATTCTTCAAAAAAACAAAGGGGACACTTGATCACTTTTCTCATTATCATTTTGACATGAGCAGCTCTTGAATTTTGTTTAGTACATCTCGCTATTTAGCTATACCACATCTCAAAGTATAGGTTTGGGGAAGTAATTAAGGAAGCAATAACTTTCTATCAATGCCGAGATCAACTGACACCCCTAGCTCAGGGCACCCTTCAAGGCAGGGACGGACTTAGAATTTTAATTAAGAGCACACTGAATACAGAATAACGAATTACATTAGTATTAAGAATAAGATAAAAATTATTTTATTTTTAAAAAAAAGAAAAAATTAACCTTAAATATTAAATCAGTAAATATATTTTTCACAGTTCAATAATTTAACTGGCATTTTTAAAAGTATTTGGGATTTAATAAGAATGTTTCTCGTTACTATAAAAAAATAATTATTATTAATTTTATTATTTATAAAATTTATTATTACATTACATGTTATATTTATTGATATTATACTTAAAAGTATTTATTAGTGTAATAAAAAATGTACTTTATCTCACAAATAAATACTTGATTTTGATTCTTATAAATTACTTTTATGTGAAAAAAATTTAAATTAATTTTAATATTTTAATAAAATTAAAATATTAAAAATATTTTAATAATTTTGAGTTCAAAGTTGATGGTGTCGCGACTATATATATCATCTTCATGGTATTAACTATTAAAAGCTAAGCTTGACATTCGTTTACTGCCCCCTGTTCACCTAACTGAAAGAGTTGTCCTTATCATGCATTAGGGGGTTGGTACACGGTGTGCATTCGGTCTTTTGCTTCTCTAGAATTACAACACATGTACATATATTGAAGGAGCCTTAATCCAAAAATTTTTGTCATCAACTATTACATATTTTTATCAGCTCATTTTGTTTTCTAGGTGTTTGATTAGAAATTTTAAAATGTACAAAGTTTTGCCAATTTTTACAAAATTTTATCAATATTTACTAAATTTTGATCATTTTTTTTTATTTTTTATCTAATTTTTTAATTTTTATCAATTTTCTAATAACTTTACTAACGAAGACTATTTGAATAATCTCTGATTAGAATTTTTTGATGATTCTAACTAAATGTTGAAATCATAAAAAAAATTAAAATTTCAATTTACTTCTTTTATATATCTATATATATATATATTAGATATTGATTATTAACAACTAGAGAATTTTATAATTGGATGACGTGATTTTATTACTAAGTTTTTATTTTTTTAAAGATATAATTTATTTTAGTAAACTTTTATTATAAAACTTACTCGACGCTAGACTCAATTTACGAACTCATTCATTTATAAATAAATTGAGAATTCACAAGTTTGTAAAAAAATATCAAACTCATCTCTTAAATTAGTTGAGTTTTACATATATATATATATATATATTTGAATCTCATATTCTCATCTTATCGGGATGCGATATCACATCGTAATTTGTATCATAAATGTAGGGGGGGGGTCTTTGCCAATTAATGATGCCAATCTTTGCCATTGTAGCTTGTAGTGTGTTGATAAATTTCCACGACAAAACAAATAAATAAATAAATAAATGTAGAGCAATATTACAAGTGTGAACTAAAGTGCAATTAAAACCAGCCTCTCTTTCTCTGGACTCTTTCCCTGAAATTAGGTTGTAAGCATTTCTGAATCAAATCTTCAAACAGAAGCAAAAAGACCAAGACCACGATCTACAAATAAATAAATAAATTTATATAGTTAATTCCGTAACTAATTAATGAATTTGAGCAACTTTTGTTATTATCAATCATACCTTGTTTCTTTTTTTTAAGTAAATAATAAGGCTTAAGAACCAATTAAGTATTTCAATTTCTATTCATTCTTTCCATTTTTTTTATTATTTATTTTTTTCTAAGATTGTCGTCATGCAAACTAAGTAAATTTGTTACCGGTTAATTTTTTTTTTTTTTTTCAAAGATCGCCGTCACTCCGTTTGCCCCAGTTAGAACTTCCTTGTTGTTTATAAAATGACTAAAATGCCCCCACCATGTATGTAAATGGGCCCCACGGTAAAGCTGTTCCTGAACGGTATTCATGTAAATTCAACTACACCCCTATAGCGGATGATAAGTATCGGTAGATAAATACAGCCACTCTCTCCATGAATCATGATAAGGTCAAACTTAAGGCCACTCCTCCGGCATCTTGACACCTCCGTCGTCGTCGGGAACTCTGACTGACCCACCTCGCCGGAAGATGGGTTTGTATCCAAAGCAATGAAATTCAAGATGGGTGAAGAGAAAAGATGCAAAGAACCGAAGCAAGACCGAAACTCGCCAGGAATATCCACCGGAGAACCCGGTCTCCGGCGATCCATTGAACTCGCGACTTCTCTAATTTCTCTGTCTCACTCGATCAAAGTCTTCACGGTCAAATGGCAATCGATACGAAACCACCTCGAAGAACTCCTCTGCGGGCTCACCTCAGTCGAAAACTGCCACTCCGGCGACAACCCATCTCTCTCCGGCGTAGTTCCCTCGATAATAGACACATTCAACGAGTGCCACCACCTTGCCCGGAGATGCGTCGAACTCTCCTACGGTGGGAAGCTGCTAATGCAAAGCGATTTGGATATAATCTGTACAAAACTGGATCGACACGCCAAGAATCTCTCTGATATATACACCGACGGACTGCTGAAAAACTGCTACGCCATTGTTGTGTCGCGGCCTGGACCCGCAGCCTCTCGCGAGGACATGAAATTCTACGTGAAGGACTTGCTTTCGAGGTTGAAGATTGGGGGTACAGAGATGAAGAAACAAGCTTTGATTGCTTTCAATGAAGCGATTGTTGAAGACGAGAAGTACATCAAGATTGCTGTGGAGATAGGGAACTTGATTGGCTTCTTGGCGAGCTTTCTTGAGTCCCAAGAAACAGAGCTCCAGGAAGAGGCTGCCAAGGCAGTTTCAGTGATTGCAGATTTTGATTCATACAAGAGCGTGCTAATCGGTGCCGGAATAGTCCCCCCATTGATTGGAGTTTTAGAGAGTGGAAGCGAAATGGGTAGATTGAATTCAGCCAAGTGTCTGAAGAAATTAACAGATAATTCGGAGAATGCTTGGTCGGTTTCAGCTCAGGGTGGAGTGACTGCTTTGCTGAAGATTTGCGCTGATTGTGACTGTAATGGTGAATTGGCCGGTTTGTCATGTGGGGTGTTGAAGAATCTTGCCGGGGTTGAAGAAATCAAGAGATTCATGGTTGAAAAAGGCGCGATTTGGGCTTTGATTAGGCTTTTGAAGTCTAAAGACGAAGTTTCACAGATAAATTCAATTGAATTGCTCCAAGTTATGGCATCCGGGGATGATTCAATTCGGCAAATTGTCATTAGAGAAGGTGGGATTCGAGTGCTCGTCCGTTTTTTGGATCCCAATTCATCTTGCTCATTGAAGTCCCGAGAGGTGGCCTTAAGAGCAGTGATGAATTTGTGTTTCTCATCAATGAGCACCTTGAATCTTTTGATGAACCACGGGTTTATGGATCGTATTCTGTACTTCCTTCGTTATGGGGAGGTTTCCGTTCAAGAATTGGCTTTGAAAGCAGCTTTCCGGCTTGGTGGGGTTTCGGAGGAGGTCAAGAAATCAATGGGCGATGCAGGGTTTATGCAAGAAATCGTTAAATTTCTGGATGCAGAGTCGCTCGAAGTTCGTGAAATGGCGGCTGAGGCGCTCTCCAGCTTAGTTTCAGTACCCAGAAACAGGAAACTTTTCCTGCAGAATGAACAGAATCTTGGGTTGGTTCTGGAATTGCTTGATCCAGAACAGGGTAATTCAGGTGCTAGTAAGTTCTTGTTATCCATTTTGATGTCGCTAACCAGTTGCCACAGTGCAAGGAAGAAGATTGTACATTCAGAGTATCTGAAAAACATCCAAAAACTCGCAGAGGCTGGGGTTTCGGATGCGAAAAAGATCGTCAACAAGTTATCGTCCGGCAGATTCCTCAGCATGTTGAGTGGAATTTGGAATCCTTGAATTTACTTCTATTATTATTATTATATTTTTTTGTCCTCTGTATGTCTCTGCAATAAGAGTTTTTGTTTTCCGATCTTGAAACAGAGCTTTAGAACACCTTACTGTCTAGCTTGTAACCGTCAACGTAGATTAATTCAGCGGAAGTAGATGAATGGTTACGGGGGTTTTGATGTTGATACTCTGGAAAAATATCTAAAATTAGATGGAAATAAATAGGGCATAATAAAAATCTTTTCCTTGGTCTTGTGGGAGGCTCCAAACGGGGGAAAGACATACGGTGATCAATTTATTGCTTTCTTTGGTTCTTTGCGAAGCAGATGCCGACATATGACTACACACCCTGTATTTTTGCTTGTCTTCTTGCCACCCTAGTTCCCTTCTCGTTTCTCAATCACATAATATATAAACATTACAACTAATTAAAAGCTCATTTCATTAATTATTTAAAAAAAAAAAATAAACTTAAACCATGAATTGGAATTTTGCAAATGGGGGCAATAAAGTGAAATTTATCCCCAAAAAATGACCCTCAAAGTTGTATTGCTAACAGTGAGACTACACAGGTAAAATAGACACTGAAACTAGTACTTTTAATTATTCTAACAAAAAAACTCAAATTTGAAATAAAATTTCCAAGTAAAACTAAACGCGGCAAAGTAAAATTTATTTTAAAAAAAAAAATGAAATATGTAAAATGTATTCAACGTGACAACCTTATATGATTTATGTTATTGTGGCTTGTATTATTGGACTTGAAATTGTGATCCGATCCGAAAGTTTCGTGATACAACCCGCATGGATATTTTTTTAAAAGTTTGTAGCGGTTGCGGGCCGTAGGGGCTGAAACTGTATGACATTATTATTATCTTTCTTTCATCATAGTGGATTTTTCTCTTGTATTTTACTCGTGAACGTAAATCTTATAATCGAACTATGTAAATTTTTTATTTTTGTTTTCTCTTTACTTTGTTTTATAGGTTTGAATGATCCAAAATTGTGTGCTTGGTTTTTAACAATTTATAAAACCAATAATCAAAGGATTGATTTTGATTAGTTTCACGGAACACGTGATAGTGAAATGGGGATCAAATTGTTTTTATGGATTTATGGTTTTGATGTTCAAATTCCATACATAAACCTGAATTATGTATTTGTTCTGCCTGCTTTGGATAGGATTTTAGTTAGGCTCTTGGGCTGTCAAATTGGGACTGTGTTTTGTAGGGAAGGAATTGATTCCCCTGTGCCAGTGGCTCTCGGGCTGTCAAACAAGTTGGAAAGGTGATTTCTGTTCCTTTAGGGGAGGTGGTCAAATGCCCATCTGCCAGGTTTATCATCTATACTGGTTTGATGATTTTTTTTCAATTACTATTTTTTTTTTGATAAATCAATAAATAAATATTAAGGGGAAGTAAATAATATAAACATGAAAGATAAGATATTAAAGCATAATCTTAGGCAAGGATTTTGGGATACATATGGATCCATCAATTTCCCTCTTCTTTTGTTTTCCTTTATTAAATTCTCAATCCAAACCAAGTTAGTGAACAACGCAAATGGGGTCAAGCCCTTGGGCAAGAGAGTTCTCCAAGCTCGAGTTTGAAAGAAATGGGGTCAAAACCCATTTAGTAAAAACAAGCTCCAAAGGAAACCACTCATTCGAATAGAAATAATTACAAAGGCGGCCCAAAATTTTTTAAGTATAATTCCAAGCTTGTAGCATTTTTCTTCTAAAATTAAAAAAAAAAAAAAAATTTGAGCACCAAGTGGGTTTAATTATTGATCACACGAAATCTTCAACCTGAGTTGCCCTTATTATTGGCGTGTTGGTCAGATTGAATAATCATTTGATATTCCCAAACAGGTGGTGCAATCAATGGGTCCCAGTCTCATATTGATATTACGACTTCTCCGCCGTATCCATGAACCCAACTGATTTCAGTCTCTTACTGATATTTATGCCATGCTTGATTGGTAAATAAAATTTTAAAAAATTAATAATTAATAATATTGTGAAATAATACGTGAGATTGAATATGATAATAAAATTAATTTTATTACATTAGATTTTATTTTATTTATTTATTTGTGTGTGTGTGTATATTTGGTTAATAGAATAAGAAATGTGATTTAGTAAAGAATAATTTTGAACTTTTAAATTTTGGTAGAAATTAATTCAGTACATGAGGAATGTGCAATACCCAGCATCAGTTAGTTGAGGTGCCCTCGAATTCTAGGGGA
>JAVXUM010000030.1:27897920-27911521 GCA_035590655.1 Pouteria glomerata
ATATTTTTATATGCATAATAATATATTATTAATTTAATATATTTTATATATTAATTAATTATTTTTGTAGTAAATACTAATATATTTAGCTGTGACTGAAAATAAGTAGGGGTAGTGGCAGTTGCGGAAGGCGGTGGCCAAATGTTAGTGGTAACTAATGGATGGTGATGGTTGATGGTTGTGATTGGTAGTGGTTATATAAGAAAATAATAGCTGAAAACGAAAACTTAAAAAAACATATTTTACATGTTTTCATAATTTTTAAAAATTTTAAAAATGGTTTTCATTATTTAAAAAATTAAAAAAATGAAATCAAATTTGTTAAACGAGTTTTAATATTTAGATTTCAAAAAAAAAAAAAATGAAAAAAAAAATTGAAAACTGAAAATAAAATGGTTACCAAACGGGCCATTATTTTTTTTATATGGTTATTTTAAAATTTTTATTTATTTTATTGTATTTTTTGTGTTTGATTGAGTAGATGTGAAATAAAATAAAAATAAAATTTAATAAAAAATAGTGGTATGCCTTTGCTTTGATGGCGTTTGGGATTTTGAAGGTAGTGTAATAAGTGAAATGTGGTAAAATTTAATTAAAAGAAAATTAAAAGTTTTTGAAATTTTTTTAAAAATTTTTTAAAAGAATTTAGACGTCCAGACGGAACATTTAGCAAGATGCAATCCAAAAAAACGAAGGATATAAGATATATATATATATATATCCTTCACCTTATGCGATTAGGGAGATAATATATCCAAACATGAGTCCATGTTAGGAGACCTTTCGAAAAAAAGAAAAAAGGGAGTAAATGTTAGGAACTCCAATTGTGAGACACAAGCATACAATAGGCCCAAGAATACGTAGTCTTCTCATAAGTTTTATGGCTGGGGAGCTGCTACTGCTGGGCCAATAATGGATAAACAACCCAGCCCACGAGAAGCACTACGAATTTCTTTATCCTTTTTCTTTCCAGGCATAGCGCAATCTGACATCCAAACAGCCTAGTCAATTCTTTGCTCCTGAATCAGCTTCCAAACCCTGCGTGCTTATTATATGGAAGTAATCTACTAACGGGAAACATTCAAAAAGACCGTCCTTGGGCCTAAACTTTTGAATCTATGGGCCCAGAAGTAAGTCTGGCTCACCATCCATTATGGGCTCTAACAGGCCTTCAACAGCCCAAACCCTCACCAGTCACCACCTGTCTCTCCAATTATCTTCTAATGTTAATTTAATTTCATGCTTATCTTAATTTTTAGATTGGTATTTTTTCACGCTAATTTTCTCATAAAAATGATGTGACATTCATGATAATTTCTCCGCAGATTTCTAACCGTTTTTATACACACTTTGCCAAAAGAATTTTCTGTGAGTTTTTTTTTTTGCTATTTATATAGTAATTATTATTCAGTTAATTAATTGATCATTTAAGTATTTAAAAAATGGTGTCTCTTTTAATTTCATGAATTACAAGAAGAACCTTCTCATTGCTTTTATTTTTCTGAAAATTACATTAAATTAATTTGGGTGAAGGTTGAATTCCGTCCAAGTCCTTTTCGTTGCTTTTATTTTCTACATTAACATTAAATTAAGTTTTGCCCAAATTCTAACCCCAAAGCCTTTATTATTAATGTATGTTGACTTTGATTAGTCTTGGTATTAACTACAAGTTTAATAAAATAATGAGGTTTAAATTTTTATTTATCCCAAGAGATAGATAATCTTTAAAATACTCTAGTTTTTTCTTTTTCATATTTTATTTTTTTCGTAAGAGTAATATTTTTTGAAGTGGAAGGAATTAAAATTTAAAGTGGATTTAATATTTTTTAAAATTTTAATGTAATATTTAAGAATTATATTATTTGTGGTGTCAATTTACTTTTACACCCTTCAACTTAATTCTTTCTTCCTAAGTTTGTTGTTGCAAATTTTTAATTAAATTTTTATTTTTTTAAAAATATTATTTTATCAAAAAAAATATAATAAAAGTTTTTACAAAATGATGTGATAGTTGTAATCTTGTAAATAAATTTTAATTTTATGAATTTTTTGTCTTGAAATGTTAAACTCAAACTTCAGCATTTCATTTTTATAAAATTTTTGGATAGTATTTTATAGTTACGCGAAAATGTATTTTTTAATTAATTCGTCAATTATTTGATTATTTCATATGAAAATCTTCTTTCCTAAGGCGCAGGAACCTTGCGCCAGGACCATCTTGATGGCTCAGTGCTTTTTCTTCAATGGTCAAACCATCCTCGAGCCCATCAGCTCGATCCCGTTGCACCGTCGCGTACCCCCCCCCCTCCGCTCTTCTCTCTCTCTACATATATATAATATATATATATAGCCTGCCGCTGCAAGAGCCTCAAGATTACCCGCCTTGTCTGATACTCCAACGAACGCGAGTCACCGACCAATGCGCTGAAGTAGGACGATTGTGGTGGTTGCGTCGGCGCCAGAGGCTGAGAGAGAGAGAGAGAGTCTCAGATGAACCATCGTTTCGTGACCAACGGAAAATGTTGGCAAGCACCGTGGCACATCCTTTTATAGTCCTCCACCGTCGCATTAAGAACCAATCTTTGTCATGTCGAGGTCCGTAACCCTCATCTGTTTCTAGCTTTTCTTGCATTTGCTAAAAATTTTTTGGGGTTGCTGTTTTTGGGTTGTGCTTAGGGTTTGTTTTTGATTCAAATAATTGTTTTGAATCTGCATCTTTTCTATTTTGTTATGTTGTTTAGTATTCAATTTGGGGGCTGCGTTTAATCGTCGAAAATGAATTAGGTCAGGTTTTGGAGCCGGGTGGCAATTTGGTTCTCCAGTTAATGGGTTCATTAGAGCTTCAGCTTAAACTCAATTGACATGGCATGACATGCTAAATACAGTATTATGATATAGTATGACATGATAAAATGATGTTATGACATGATATGGCATGTTAGTATGACGTTGGCATGTCATTTATATGATGTTTGGAATTTTACAAAATTTGTCTCGGTATATCCGGTTAATATCATACATTAGGTACAACCCGGTCTTGAATTGTAATTCGGATACCTATCATTGACAAATAATTTTATTTACACAATTAAAATCATTCTATTTGAATTTTATTTACATAATTAAAATTATTCTATTCTAATTATGCAAATACATTGAATTGAAAAATAAAATAAAAATGTCTAGAGAGAGAAAGTTTTACCAACGTTGGTTTTTTTTAGAGAGAGAAGCTTTGGCCTTGCTTTGAGAGCTCCAAGTACGGAATGAGAGGAGGAGGCGGGTGGATGATGGAAATGAGAAGGTGAGGCCCCCCTATTTATAGGATTTTTGGCCGATCAAGATTTTTCTCTTTTCTCCATCTGAATAAGCCGTAATTGCATTCATGCTTGGAAGTTGGAATATGGCCGTGGTCATTTTAATTTCAAATGGAAAAGGAAAGTGATTATCCAGCTACTTGGGGTTTCTTATCATGTGTAATAATTTTTTTGTGCAATATCTCTGCAAGGATACTGCTATTGAATTGAAATTAATAACTTTTATGTGCATAATTACAATAGAAACATTCTTCACGCCCTTTTCCTAAATGGAGAATTATAGCTTTAGATGGGTTCCTCTCGTTATATTCCTTTTTGCTTTAAATTATCAAGAGTTAAAACTGATTACTTATCAGTTGTCAGGGAAAAAAAAAAAACCACTAAGAAACATAGATGATATGGCATGTCCATTGTTGTAATTAAGCTACCTCTCAATATTAAAAACAATATTGAATATTTGATGATGGTAATTAATGCTACAGTTTGGGTGCAGACTTTTGACAGTTAGTAATATTAAGAGAGTTGCAAATTCTATTCGTGCAAACCAGAGGAACCTCTGTTCCAAAGTATGGAAGGATAGGGCAGTCGCTACAGCTTCTGAAGTACAGAATCATGGGGCAGTTGCTACAGCCAGGGTATACATGCCCCAATACAGATTATACTCTCAATATATCTTTTCTAGTAGGGGACATGAATCATTCACACCAAACAGAATCAAATGCAGTTTTTGCAAGAGTAGTTTGTCCAGGGATTTTTCTATCATCACTGCAAGAAATGCAGTAGCACATCATGCCCTAGCTGCTTGGAGAAGAATCTCACAGATTACTTGTTACAATTCCCGAACCTTTCTCCCCATAAGTAGGATGGCACAAGCAGTTAGTTTGGCCTTGAGCCGCTCGTATGTGCTAGTTCCTGGTGTATTTTCCCTGGCATGTGGTGATCTAGCATTGGCACAAACATCAGCCAACTGGGATCCCTTCGACTCAAGGAATACCTTGTACATGCGTGCAGAAGATGGGCATGCTTTTGTGATCTCATTATTATATTCAGTATTTGAAGGAGTTGTCTTGTTGCTAAGAGCATTTTATTTGGCAATATTGTTCACACCCTGCACGGTAATGGCCCCATTTGCTGATTGTTTTGGAGTTCGGTTCAGAAAAGTATGGCTTCAGGCGGTTCGTCATACACTTGAGAGAGCTGGCCCAGCATTCATAAAATGGGGCCAGTGGGCGGCTACACGACCAGATCTCTTCCCTAGAGATTTGTGCACTGAACTAGCAAAGCTTCACACCGGGGCTCCTGAACACAGCTTTGCATATACAAAAAAGACAATAGAAAGAGCTTTTGGCCGTAAGCTTTCGGAAATCTTTGATAATTTTGAGGAAGAACCTGTAGCATCTGGAAGTATTGCTCAAGTCCATCGAGCATGTTTGAAGCATCGATACCGTGGTCGAAAGACCAAGCCCATTGTAGTTGCAGTAAAAGTCAGACATCCTGGCGTTGGTGAATCAATTAGAAGAGATTTTGAGATAATCAATATAGCAGCGAGGTGCTCGACGTTCATTCCTGCTCTGACTTGGTTGAGATTGGATGAAAGCATCCAGCAGTTTGCAGTTTTCATGTTGTCTCAAGTTGACCTTGCAAGGGAAGCTGCCCATTTGAGCCGCTTTATTTATAATTTTC
Source organism: Pouteria glomerata (assembly GCA_035590655.1). Classification (NCBI taxonomy): domain Eukaryota; kingdom Viridiplantae; phylum Streptophyta; class Magnoliopsida; order Ericales; family Sapotaceae; genus Pouteria; species Pouteria glomerata. The sequence goes on from JAVXUM010000030.1 coordinate 27,902,918, forward strand.
GTCGATGGAAGGATGTTTCCTTTCCTAAGCCTGTTTATCCACTTGTGCATCCTGCTGTTTTGGTTGAAACATTTGAACAAGGTGAAAGTGTTTCACACTATGTTGATGAGATTGAAGGACATACTCGGATTAAATGTGCACTTGCACATATTGGGACTCATGCGCTTCTGAAGATGCTTCTAGTAAGATATTTAATATTTTTATTTGTGCATGTTGTAATCGCTATGCCTTTTATCTTTTTCTGGCTTCATTATATATTTTCCATTTTCACTCCAACTTCCCTAAATGTTTGCTCATGAGGATGATAACAAAGCATAAGACTTGCGTCAACTCATGTCATTTTTTATATAAATGAAAATATATTATTATAAAGGCATCAAGGCGATGCCACTCACATACAAAAATTCTAAATTCCCAACTTGCTAAACCTCCATATTCTTAATTGAAGATAAAAGGTTTTGTAAATCCGATTCCCTTCTACCTAAAATCCAAGTATACAGAACAAATGGGAAAAAACTTGTCACCCTATACAAAGTAAATTCCACACCTTGGAAAGTTCTTAGATTCTGCTTTCCCTGAACCAACCAAATGAAACATAATGGAGTAATCTTCCAATCCAATCTTTCTTGTTTATATCATACCCTACCAAGTTTCGAAAAATCAGTTCATTTCCTTTGGAAAAACCCAACACCTGTCAAAATTTGAAAGAATTCAAAACCATAATCATTTAGTCTAGGAGCAGATGATCAATGGATTCATCATCCTTCTTACATAAGTAATACCAATTCACAATAATCCTTTTTGTCATAATGAGATTATCAATAGTGGGAATCTTATCGCGAACCAAATACCATGCAGAGAATGCTGCATTTGGAGGAGCACCAAAAGAGCAAATAATCTTCCTTCCAATAACTGCATATAAAATGACTTGACTTCAACAACGGATATGCATAAACTCATCATGTGAATGTCTAGATTCTAGCTTAACTGTTTTGACATTGTTGTAATTGGGTGGCATTCTCGTGATGCTTCTGTTAATGCACCTCCTTTACTTGTGAAGAAGGAAAAAAGTGTTTTGGCATTGTCACCCTTGACCATGCTGCCTATGTTCTTGCTGATATGCTGATTGGGCATCAGTTTCAGAGTTCCTATCACTATAAAGCATCAGTGATAATGCGGAATTCTCTATTTGCAGTAAGTGTAAATCATATGAAGGAGAATTGAATCCTCTAACTGCAAAACTTTTTGGGTTTGTTTGAGGTGGCATGACTTGGGGATTAACTAGCTTGGGGTTCTTATTTAATTTAGGTTAGGTTTGTTAACTGACTTAGAGTTCTCATTTCAGGTTTATTTGGGGTCTAATGGAGATTTTTTTTTTTTTTTGGGGGGGGGGAACCCTATGGTGATAGGGTGTACACAAAGTTGCTAACTGAACACGCAGAACATGTGGGTAAGGATTAGAATCTTAAACATCCTTTTGGCTTTCTATTCGTTTAATTTTTGCTTCTTACCTTTTGTCTGCATTAAAGAAGATTGTGAATATTATAAATATAGAATAGGCTCATTTAGTTGATTTGATTTGTTTTGATTGTCTTTTTGTAATCTGTAGCTTGTTCAATGTATACAAATACATGCTTTAACAACCCTAATGGTGTCAAGCATTCAATTCTTGTTTTTGACAGTTTGTAATCCAGGGAAATAGGTTGGCTTTATCTGATAGATTTGTTACTTGATTTCCCTCCCTCCCCCTCATGGGACTTCTCGGCCTCCACTTTTGTAATTGTCTTTCTTCATTAAAAATATCTTTGTCACTTATCACAAAAAGAATACAGTAAACTTACATCCCTTCTCCACAGCCACTCCCCCCAAAAAAGTGTAGTAATGTACTGCTCTGTTTTGTCATAGTGATAAATGATAGATAAACTCAGAGAGAGAGAGAGAGAGAGAGAGTACTATTGAAGATTGGTTATCTTGAAAACGTGCATGGCTAAAGGATTAAAGACGTATGGGGCTTGTTTGAGGTAGAAACAATGAAAGGAGGAGAAGAAATTAATTTCAGAGTAGGTACCATACGATTAACTTGCATTGAGAAAAAAAGTGTAGAAGGTAAGATATTTTGTGATAATCTTGAAAGAGAGCATGGTCCAATCATGTCCTCTTCCTTTTCTCATTATCTCTCCTTTTCTCCATACTTTCTTGTATTTTCCCTCAAATGTGAATCATTTTATTTTGTTCTCAAATCTTTTTTATTGTTAATCTGCTTGGAAGATTGTGATGTGTCAAAATAAGTAAGATTTCAATATGCTTTGCTGGTTTCAGTATGTTTAGATAGAAACATGGCATTTCAGTTTTCCATTAATATTTTGTATCAGTTTTCTAGGAAACAAAAAATTTTCATCTATCTTGACGTAAAAGAACCAAAATTTTGTTCCTTGAATGTGTGTGTATGTATATAACATTAGAATGAAGAAGCCATTGTTTTCTTGTAGGTATATAAAATATTTACTTATTTATTGCCATGTCTGCTTCATTAAAATTGCAATATTGGAAGTCCATAGCTCTCAATTTCTGTTCCTATATATGTTTAGTAGTGTGTTATGTTTTGAATAAACTACTATTGGGTTCGATGTTGAAAGAAAGATTTGCTTCTGCTTATGCGCGTGCTTGATAATTATGAACTCCTCTTTGGCATCAATTTTTTTTTAATTATTAATTAATGTGATATGCTTGGGATTAAGGCTTTGTTGAGTTCAATTTATGCAATTTGATATGGTATTTCCTTGGGAGGATGAACAGCAAAATTTTTATAGCTGCTGTTTCCACCTTCTTGGAAAAAGAAAATTACGTATGAAATCACTTTTCTTTTTAACATGCATTCTGTTTGATGACTCAGTAGAGGACAGTGGGAATCTTTATTCGTTCATTTGTTTGACACAACCATTTTTGGTTCATCTATCTGACTTAAGATGTGCATCTGGTGTGGTGTTTCTAAATTATGTTGTGAAGGTTTTTATTTCTTTTCTGTATGTGTAATTAATTTCTGTCCTAGACCCTCACTATGCAGTATAACCTCAGTAATGTTATGCATATAACATGCTTGATTATTTTGTCACCCTTCTAATGGTAATATGTTGTAAAAGTTGAAATTCTGTTGGCTGTCTCTGCTTGAATTGTTAATGGCACATAGTTTTGGCATTCAATCTGTTGTTTTTCCCCTTTTCAGGTGGACAACTTTATTCATGCAGACATGCATCCTGGAAATATCCTTGTTCGGGTAGCTCAAAGCAAGTCTTCTCAGAGACGGCTCTTTAAATCTAAGCCTCATGTCATCTTCATTGATGTAGGCATGACTGCTGAACTTTCTAACAGTGATCGATTAAATTTGCTGGAATTCTTCAAGGCTGTTGCCCGTAGAGATGGGCGTGCAGCTGCAGAGTGCACCCTCAGATTATCCAAGCAACAAAACTGCCCTAATCCTGAGACTTTTATCAAGGTTAGACATGTTGTTTTGATATGGACTTTTGGATGCAATTGTTTGGAATTTGTAAGTGGTCGATTGGTATATATTTAATATGATTTACTTTTCCTTTGATGTGCTGCTTGATGTACAAGGGGAATTCTCTTTCTCGTATATAATGTTTTATTTTGTATACTGCATTTGTTGATGCCTTTCAGCCTCAGCTCTGTAATCATTTGTTTTTACCAGGAAGCGAAAGAGTCATTTGATTTCTGGGGTACTCCAGAAGGTGATGTGGTCCATCCTGCTGAGTGTATGCAGCAACTGCTTGAGCAAGTTAGGCGTCATAGAGTCAATATTGATGGCAATGTCTGTACTGTGATGGTTACAATTTTGGTTCTTGAGGTAGTACCTTCTATACTTTGAACTTTATGAGCTTAAGCATGGTTCCCCCTCTTGCGACCCCACTGTGTGTATGGATCCAAGTATTTCTTTTTCTTATTGACGAGTGTGGTTGCTCCTAATGCGGTCCATGTTGCGTAATCAATAAGGTTCACGCCTTAGCCTCCTTAGGTGACAACTGGAGGTAACACCACCTCAACGGGCACTTGTGACCTTGGGTGAAGCATGCCTTGTCCAGCGGAGTTGCTCAAGCCAACCTACCTCTGGGTCTCTGCCAAATAGCCCCTCAAGCAGCTCCCTGGTGAGCGACTTCTTGATGAGTCACTCAACCCCTCGATTCTCCAATCTAGGAAATACACGCCTCTTGGAAGCACCTTCCCCAAAGAACACTCGCAATCAGGACTATCCATAAAGATAGTGTACTTGAGGTATGAGTAAGGGCTCACTGAGCTATTGTCTTCTCTCTCTCTTCACCATCCAAGAGAGAGAAACTCTTCCATGCATTTAATGCAGCTGCTTAGGTAGTTCATGCTCCCCAACTACCTCCTGACCAATGACATGTTTCCCATGAAAAATTCAGAAATCCTTAGCAGCGAGTTCTCAAGCTGGCAGCAGCTTGTCAGAGCTTCTATGCAACGAAATATATTCTCTTCTCTGTCTTCTTCATGATAATCTTAGTAGCCGCTTGGCAGATCAATTTTGGACTTCACTTGACTACCTAGGATATCCCTATATTGTACATACTACACACTTAAGCTCCCCTCATGTACTTCAGAGGTTGAATACTCTACCAACCTCAGCTCTCTCTCCCTTTCTCTCATTCTCTCTGTCCATTGGATAGATCATGAAGTCCACAGAGAGCGATTGTCTCTGCTTCCTAGATGAGGTACTTTCTGGTGATCTCTCTACAAGCCCCTCATCTTTACAGACGAGAAGCTTTCGTAATCTTGAAATCACTGATTTTGTTTTTGTTTTTGTTTTTGTTTTTTTTTGTTTTATATATATATATATATATGAAATCATTTATATAATTGGAAATATATTCATATTTTTTAATTTTCTGTAGATGTGTATACTTTCACCCCTGGGCTCTTGTTTATTTCATGTGGGTGCACAATACAAATGTCATAAACGCTGCAGTGAAACAAATATGAAAGTGCTTATTCATATGGCCAGTGCTTGCTTATGAGCATTCTTAGGGAGTGTTTGGAGTGATAAAAAGTGAGATAAAATTAGATAAGTTGTGAGTTTTGTAATTTGTATAGTGAACTAAGTTTTAGAGATTTTTAGAGTTTTTTTTTTTTTTTTTTGCAAACCAAACACTCCCTTAATGAACTTTCATCTTTCTGGCTTGCCAATTTGCATTAGTGAAAAATGTCTTCTCTATATCATAGCTCAAGTTTTATTGATCCTATGTAGGGCATGCTGTGTGTTATATTTGCTATGAGTTGAATTCTTTTACCGCTTATTTTCTAATAGGGTTGGCAGCGTAAGCTCGATCCGGACTATGATGTGATGCACACCCTGCAAACACTGCTGCTTAAAGCTGACTGGGCCAAGTCACTCTCTTACACAATTGAAGGCCTTATGGCCCCATAAAGAGCTTTTTTTGTCTTTGGCTGCGTCTCCGAAACAATTTTGAATTTTAAAACACCACCAACTCCTGAGTTAGTATACCAATCCTGAGAAATTAAACTCTTTTGAGTTTCTTTGATCTGCTGACTCTGTTCCTTGTGCTTTTCTTAGCTGGCTCTTATTGCGTGCCATGCCGTTAACTTCACAAGAAAAATTATGTATTTACCATATTTTTGCTACAAAATTACTGTTCATCCCATGACTCTGAGAAGTGAGTAATAAAGTGAAATTCATTGATTTGTCCTCTGTGTGGATTTCTCAGTTTATTTTAGCTCATCTTTTGCTTTTAACATTTTTTTAGGTGAGATAAAATATCAAAATCGAGAATTTTGAATTAGTTCGGGACTTTGACATTATAAGCTACTGAGCTCCTTTAGGAATATTTGTATCATTTGCGAATTTAGATACTGCTGAGTTATATAAATTTTGGTGTATATTATTGTGATGAACTAGTTGATTGATTTTATTTGAAAAATTATATTTGATATAATTATTTATGATTTTATTTTAATATTATTAGAAATATAATTATTTTATATTTATGAAGCGTTGCATATGTCATGAGCCAATATACAATAGTTCGTAGTTAGTTTCATCCTTAATTGGGAGCGTTGTATATACTCTCTTATCTAATAAATAGATAAATAAGTAAATATATATATATATATATATAATTAGGGACAAATTTAGGGGAGAGTTTTAAGGGATATTAAAAATTTTTGCTAAACTTAAACTAGACGAAGGGATTTTGCGATAATGCATATTAGTTTCATAAATTGCTCTGCTCAGCTAACTTTGGTCATCACAATTCTCGGCAAAGATATCCTTGGTGCAGTTATTGTAATGCAAACTCGCCCTTCAGGTTGACGAGAAGCTGCCGGGAAGGGGGAAAAATAAATAAATAAAAACAAGCCAATTTAGTCAATCTATAATTATGATATGTCAATTATTTAATAATGGCTACGGCAGAAACTACCAAAGGTCATTTCCAAGGAAGAGAACCGTTTGTATGTTTGAGCAGCCACCAGTTTCTAATCTTTCTCAATTCCAAATACTTGGGAATCGTTTAATAACGTGTTTTAATTTATATTTATTTATTTATATTTTTTGTTGTCTTTTTTTTTTTTAAATGAAAGTTAAAACTGCCTTTGAAAATATAATTTTGTTCATACTAATTAATTTTTATTTTAATAAAATATTTAATTTTATTAATTTTTAATGAAATTAATTAAATTTAATAAAATATATTTCCTAATTAATTAATTAATTAATTAATTATATTATCATTATTCTATTTATTAAAAATATTTTTGATAAAATAAAATGTTATTAAATTATAATATAGTATAATATAATTATATTATTTGTTAAAAAGAATCTAATAAAATATATTTCATATTAAATTAATTAATTAAATTAAAATAATAATTAATTTAATTAATTGATTAATTTAATTTATTATATGAATTAGTTTCTATAATTATTTTAGTTATATTATTTATTAAAAATAACTTAAAAATATATTTCATGTAATTTAATTAATTAAATTTGCTAATTGAATTAAATTAAATTAATTATATAATTTATTAGAATAATTTTAGTTTAATAAAATATTTGAATAAAATAACTTATTTTAAAATGATACAACAAAAATAGACAAATATTTATAATAGAAGAAAAAAAAAAACTAGAGTGAACATTTTTTTTTTGCTTATGTTTTTCTGTTTAAGACCAAATGGAGGAGTGCTTCAGGTGTCTTATGTGGTCGAAAAGTTTCCCTAAAAGTTGAAGAAAAGTATTATAAAGTGGCAGTAAGACCAACGTTGTTATATAGATCAGAGTGTTAGGCAATAAAGTATAACCATGTTCAGAAGATAACAGTTACGGAGATGAGAATGTTAAGATAGATGTGGGAGATCACTAGGAGTAATAGGATTAGAAACGAGGAGATTAGGGGCAAAGTAGGAATAGCACCAATTGAAGATAAACTGAGAGAAAATCGATTAAGGTGGTACGGTCATGTTAAAAAGCGTCCAACGGAGGCACCTATTAAAAGGTGCAAAAGTATGGAGATTGATGTAAGTAGGAGAGGGAGACCAAAGAGGAATTCAAAAGTTACTATTAAACGTGACCTAGCTTATATAGATTTAACGGAGGATATGGCCTTTAACCGATTTGATTGGCATTGTCAAATTCATATAGCCGACCCCACTTAGTGGGACAAAGGCATAGTTTGGTTGGATTTGGTTTATGTTTTTCTATTTAAGTTTTTAATTTTTTTGGAAATGAAAAAATAAAAACAAGTTTAATAAACATGAATCGAAATAATAAACAAAAACATTACCAAACATGGCTTGAATAATAGGGTTTCGTTTAAAAACATCAAGTTTGGATTTCAATAGTTCAACGAGGGTATTACTATGTAAAATTTTATAAACCCATGAGAAATCACCAAATGAGAGTTTTTAAAAAATCAAAACAAAATATCCACTCATATCTTTTGAGGTTTTCAACAAAACCACGAGAATAACTCAAAACTCATCAATCTCCCAAGCATACTTACCATTTCTCCTCTTTCTCTTTTGCGAATAAGCTTCTTCTTTCTTCACCATCAAATTTGGAGCTATCACTTCTTTGACAATTGCTATTCAAAAGAATCAAAACTTGCAAAGTAGCTTACTTGTCTTTGATCACAATCATCTACTATTTTGAAAACTTTCTTCTGTTTAGTGTCATATAATCACGCAAGAAAATGGCTCTCTGGGCTTGTTCATAAAGGAAGAGCTTTCCCTTTCGCAATCCCAGAAAATGGATGGGAGATTCTGCCAAGAGTACCTCCAACGTAACATGGTTGACGCAATTAGATAAAGACCTGCACAATTCATTTTTCTAAAGGATAGGCCTCATTTTCAAGGATGATAACTTGAAAGAATGACGAGTGCATCTTCGAGTGTGCTTAAGAGAAAGAAGGCAACCACCAGCTTATTGTCTTAGAAGTTTTCACATGTTGCATAACCGCATTATGGATTAACTCTTTTCCTGGGACAACATGAATAGGCAGACTAGTGTAACCAGTGTTTATGTTTCCGTGTTTTCTTACTTCAAACAGA
>JAVXUM010000030.1:27942635-27956734 GCA_035590655.1 Pouteria glomerata
CTATCTTAATTCTCTTCACTCACTAATTTTAATTCTGGATTTGCACTTTAGGGTGAAGTAATTAAGAAGAACAAGCAATGAGCGTTGAAGAAAAGTAGCACAATACCTTAGCTAGTAGCTAGGTGATTGACTGATATCATCCTGGCTTTAGTTTTCACTCGACAAAGCTGAGTTCTTCTTAGCCCAAGAGAGTTGATGAGAACATCAAAGTCATTTTTATTAATTTTATTATTAATTTATTTTAGAAAGTTTGTTGAGAGCAAAATTTTTGATTTTTGTAATCTTGATTTGATATTATCTTCAGTTATTTTTTTAAAGGTTTGTTAGCCTTTTTAAAGGGCTAAGTTGTTAGGGTTTTGGGGAGACTTTAGATATCATTGAATATTGAGTTACAGTTGCATTTTCATCTTTTTCTTCTATTCTACTTTTTCTTCTTCTTTTCTGCTTCTTTTTTTGCGTTCTCTTTCTTTTCTTTCTTTGCTTTTAATTTTTTTTTCCGCATCTTTTTCTTAGGCTAATAACTTATCACGTGTAGAAAATTATGTTTTCTTTTATAACATTGTTCTTTTTGAGAATTAAGAAGAAATCTTTTACTTTCTAAGTTTATATTTTACTAAAAGCATTTTGAATCAAGCATAATATTATGCTTTCCATGTTTTCATTAGCTCAATGTAGGGATTTGGTGTTTAAGATGCATGAATTAATTGAATTTTGTGATGGATAAGTACTGGAGCTTGCTGAGAATGCTGCTAGAGATAACAAGAAAAGTTGAATAGTGCCAAGTCACATACATCTGGCAGTGAGGAATGATGAGGAGCAGAGCAATTTCTTTATTTTGGTTTCTTACATCTTAGTTGATGCTTTTTGCATTTTACTTAAATTCTAATTTGTGTTTCTATTTTTTTGGCATTTATTTTTCATTATTTAAAAGCTTGGAAGTGACTGGATGTGTTAAAATAAGAAGCTCAGACTAGAAATCCTCTATCTAATGAGGTTACACATCATAGAGCATGACATTGATTGCCTTTTTGTTAACAATCATTTTCAAATTCTCACACTGATCTCTTATTTGCATTTAGATCTATCTAAGGATATTTGTCATCATATTTGTTAAGTTTTGTTTCATTGTTGATTATCTTGTTCTTTGAGCAATAATACTATGATCTTGTTGATTTTGCTCCTGCAAAACAGTTTTGTTACTTGAATATGCTTTATAATAAATCACTTATACAATTAATCCTTGGTCTGTTCTACTGCTTTGTGTTTTGTTTTTGTTCAGTTTGATGGATTCAATTACTCATTTTGTTTATTTGTAAGTAATTCTAGGATAATTTCTAAGAAATATTTCCTTTTGCGTCATTGAGCTCAATATTCCGCTGTGTATGTGTTTAGAAAGCTTTGTTTGATTGTTGATTAGCTTGTTCTTTGAATTGCAATTCTATGATTTTGTTGCTTTAGCTTCTGAACAATCAAGTTCAATGAGAATTGAGGGGCATAGGATTTATGACTATGGGAAAGGCTTGTTGGATGGTTGGTGTTGAGTTTTCTTCATCTTTTTGTGCAATATGAAATGTTGGATTATCTATAAATAAAGCTTTTCCATTTGAAAAAATGCTGTTCTTCCATAAAGTAGAACAGGAAAATCTTACCAAAATAGTAATGCGACTGTGGTAGCTTTTTAAATAAGCATTAGTTTGTTTTTTGTTTATTATTATTTTTTTAGTTAGATAACACTTAGCCACATCATTTTGTTTTGGAACTTTCTAGTAATGTTTTCTGGTATAGCATTGCCCTTCTCATTTTAGTGGAGTTTTGGAGTTTGGACTCTTAAATTAGTGGATCACACACTCCATAATGAATTGGAATTTGTATTAAGTTTAATTTCATTTTTATTTTATTTTTCTCTCCACCAATAGTTTATTCTTGAATTATACTATGTGATGGGTTGTGTATAGCTTATGATAATTTTGTTTGATGTAGGTTGATACTTATTATGGTTTTAGTTGCAAGTGACTAAAACCATTTTTCCAGTACTTTTATGCACATAAAATGTATAATGTTTAGCTTGAAATTAGAAATTTGGTTGGCATTCATGACTGTTTTGCAAGAGAGCCCAAAAAAAAAAAAAAAAAAAAAAAATTAGGAAGAAAGCATTAGTTCTAGTGACACTTGCACTAAAAAAAAAAAAAAAAGTGTCAATACCAGTAACACTTTCACCAAAAAATAAAAATTGTAGAAAGGGTCAGTACTAATAACACTTTCACAAAAAAAATAAGAAGTATGATGAAAGCATCAGTGGTAGTGACACTTTTACCCAAAAAAATAAGCAGAAAACGTTTGTGCCAATGACACGTCCACCAAAAAAAAAAACGTTATTCAAAAGGCGTCACAGCCAATGATAAATTTGGTATGAAAACTCCTCTCTCTCTCTCTTCCTTTCTTAATGGAGTTTTTAGACGAAGAAATATAACCTAATTTTTTCTTTGGTAATCCCTCCCTCACATTCAGAAATAGAAAACCTAAACCTCTACAAACTCTCAATCCTTATCTCAAATTGGGAATATGATTTATGGAATTAAGTTTGCAGATTTGGGCTTAAATGTAGAGGTTGTGATTGTAATGGCGATCCTGACCAAGGATTTGGAGCTATTGAATAAAAAATGGATATACATATTTTTTTGATCATGATTTATATATATATCTTTCAGTTCATTGAACTTTCTATGAGACAAATTCGAGTTAGCTCTCCACTGCACGGTGCAAATGGAAACTAGGGAATCCCACTCTAATTTTGTGTTATATATATGTATGTATTATGGGTTTTGCACAAGGAGGATGGAATGGGTTATAGGTAGGGTTTCAAATTTGAGAAAAATCTTTCTAGATTCATGATTATATACTTGGAATTTGAAGAAGATTTTTTGAGTTTGTGATTATATGCTTAGAATTAAAGAAGATTGGAAGAATAGAGAAGAGATAAAAATGGAAGAATAGATGAAAGAGAAGAGTGTAGTGAAGAGGAAGAACAAGATAATTTTATTTTTCTGTCACTTAACGTAACGCTATCCACTTTATACTTTACTCGTGAGTACAAAAATATTAGTGTATAATAACAAGGTATAGGGAGTGTAAGTGATTTTAACTCTAAATACAAAGGCATGAAAGCAATTACCCTAAAAATCTATTTGGTAAATTTATTTTTATTTTTATTTTTTTATTGCTAAATAAATAACAACCTATTTGAAAATTTAGGCCCCAAATGTAAATAAAAAAAAATTATATTTTCACACTCATTTTTTTTTTTTTTTGTTTCATAAACAGCTTAAAGTTTAGACCAAGAACATAATAACTTGTCAATTTTTATTGTATCTTGTTAAATTTATTTATTTTGTTCAAATATTCTATTGTAAAAAACTATTTTATAATAAAAATTATATTATTACAATGATAGTTAGTAAATTAAAATTAATTATTATTAATGTAATAACTATAATTAAAATGATTTATTTTATTAAGTTAAAACTATTTTCAATTAGTGCAAATTACAAAATTAAAATGTTATATATTATTAAAAATAAAATTATTTACTATTAAATAATATTTTATGATTAAAATTGTTTATTAAATAAATAACAATTACATATTAAAATGATTCATTTTATTAAACTATTTTAGTAAATTAATTTAATTTTTTAAAATTTAGAATTTGTTATTAAATTTTCTTCTTTATTAAAAGAGTTCTAAAAAGTTAATTTTTTAATAATAATATTTTATAAAATAAAATTAGTTCTATTTTATTGGTTAACTTTATTAAATTAAAATGAATTGTTATTAAAACATATATTTAATAAAGTTAAATTAATTAAACCTTAACTATTAAAATTAAATATATTTAAAAAATTAAATTAATTTTGTTTAAAATAAATATCTTATTTAGATATAATTAATTAATGTATAGAAAACTATATTACTATATATGTTTCTGTTTTTATTTCAAGGTAAAATTGACAACATAAGTTAAAAAAAAAAAAAAAAAAAAAAAAAATTATTTAACATAAAAAGAAAAACATAAATGTTACTAAATGGGTTTTAAGAATTTTTATTATAAAAATTATTTTTGAAAAAATATTATATAGTAAAAGATTATTATGATATGTATTTATTGGACATTCAAATGGGTGATATTTTTGCTTTATGATTTTTGAAGTTATTAATCTATGCACTCTTACTCCAGTAAATAAAGAGATTGGTGTACAAATTACTTCAATAACTCAAAAACTAAATTAATTTGACCACATTAAATCAAATTGGATGCGTCAATTTTAATAGAGGTATGATTTTGGATTAGAAGCGTATTTTAAGAACCAAATCAATTTAACCCAATATCTTTTCTTACTTTTTTTTTTTTGACAAAATATAAAATTATATTACAGACCCAAATGGACCCATACAGATAAAATTAAGATAAATAGGTTCTATGAGATGATTTATTTAGTTTTATATGGTGATCCATTCAATTCTAGGTGAAAAAAAATTAAATTTAATAAAAACTAGTTTGGTTTTTAAGTTTAATGCAACCTAGACTTGACCCATGCATTCTTAATTTTTAATAATTAAGCTCACAACTTTCACTCATTAAAAAAAAAGTTGAACCCCAACTTTGAGAGCCCCCATCGCCTTTGCCCTAGAGTATTGTGGAGGAGGTAAATCGCGGGATATGCGTTGCGGTGCAGGGTGCGAAGGCTGCTTTTACCGCTCATGCAATGCCGCTCATGCAATGCAAAAAGGCGAGTCCCAAGTGGGACTTGAACCCTTGTAGCGACTAGTGGAGACCACCTTACCCTCACTCTTTCACCACCTGATCTATGTCCTGGGCACAACCCTCACTCATTAACTTTGCATGTGATTGTTGGAAAATTAATTCGATATGTGGGGCCACAAATGTAATTTAAAATGTGCAATGCTATCTTAAAGTTTAACCAATTAATTGTTATCTATAAAGTTTAATTTTGAGGCTACTGGATATTTTATTTGTCATGGAATTAATGTGTAAAGACCAAATTGGTATTTCTAAGTTGATGAGAGGCAAATTTAAAAATATTGAAATTAGAGTAACTGAGGGTTTTCAGTTATATATATATATATATGTAGGTCATGGTCCCCAAAAGAACGTAGGGTTTTTTGATCTCTGTGCATCCCCATCAATAGAGAAAATTATAAAGACCTACGTATCTTCTGAAAAATCATAACCTGTTCAACAAATCAAAATAATGGATTCAGGTACGCTTCCGCTATTCGTATTTTTATTTTCTCTTTGAATTGAGATGGGTATTTAAAAATCATATTTAGGTCATGATATTCGGATATAATTATGATCCGTATATGTTTTGGTAATTTTTTCAATATGTGACTCCTATTATCAAGCCTGTAAGTTGACAGAAGATTTGGGCTTCACGTATGAGACATGGGATGTGTGTCCAAACAGTTGTATGTTGTTCCGGAATGAGTATGCAACCCTTGACAAATGTCTTGTATGTGATAGTTCTAGGTGGAAAACGATGTAATATCTTTAGATGATTTAGAGACTGCAAGAGAAAATGGTGTTTCAATCTGAGTCACGAATTACCCGGGATGGCCGCGGGAAGGTTTTTATTGACACTTAGAAAAAATAGCGTCCATTTTTCAGTTTCGACAGCTCAAATCGAGCAAATAGGATCTGTTTCTTGCCAAACTTGACAAGTAGTATGTCTAGATGATTTAGAGATTGTAGGAGAAAACGGCGTTTCAATCCGAGTCACGGATTGCCCGGGATGGCCTCGGGAAGGTTTTTTTTGACACTTAGAAAAAATAGCGTCTATTTTTCGATTTTGACGGCTCAAATCAAACAAACAAGGTCCGTTTCTTGCCAAACTTGACAAGTAGTATCTGTAGATGATTTAGAGACTATGAGAGAAAACGGTGTTTCAATCCGACTCACGAATTGCCTGGGATGGCCCCAGGAAAGTTTTTGTTGACACTTAAAAAAAATAGCGTCCATTTTTTGGGATGGCCCCAGGAAGGTTTTTGTTGACACTTAAAAAAAATAGCGTCCATTTTTTGGTTTTGATAACTCAAACTGAGCAAATGGGGTCTGTTTCTTGCCAAACTTGACAAGTAAAATGTCCAGATGATTTAGAGACTGCGGGAGAAGACAGTTTTTCAATCTGATTTATGGAATGCCCGGGATGGCCCCAGGAACGTTTTTTTTGACACTTAGGAAAAATAACGTCCATTTTTCGGTTTTAATGGCTCAAACTGAGCAAGCAGGGTCCGTTTCTTGCCAAACTTAACAAGTAGTATGTTTACATCATTTAGAGACTGCGGGAGAAAACGGTGTCCCAATCCGAGCCACGGATTGCCCGGGATGGCCCCGGAAAGGTTTTTGCTGACACTAAGGAAAAATAGAGTCTTTTTTTGGCTTTGATGGCTCAAACTGAGCAAACGGGGTCTGTTTCTTACCAAACTTGACAAGTAGCATGTCTAGAAGATTTAGAAACTGTGGGAAAAAACGACGTTTCAATCCAAGTCACGGAATGCCTGGGATGTCCCCGGGAAGATTTTTATTGACACTTAAGAAAAATAGTGTCTATTTTTCGGTTTTGACGGCTCAAACCGAGCAAACGGGGTCTGTTTCTTGCCAAACTTGACCAGTAGTATCTCTAGATGAATTAGGGACTGCAGGAGAAAACAGTGTTTCAATCTGAGTCATGGATTGCCCAGGATAGACCCGGAAATATTTTTTTTGACACTTAGGAAAAATATCGTAATGTATAAGGTTTTTTTTGACAATTTATTGGTAATGCATAAGTTCGAGTTCATATTTACGTTTTGATAATTTCAAATATTTACTCTTGAAGTTAGTTTATGTTTTTAATTATAATTTTAAATATTTCTAATTTTTTTTTTGTTTTGTTTATTTCAAGTTTGATGGTCTCAATTTTTTGGTGTCAATATTGGGTAAAAAGACATTGTTTTGTTGTCAAATCTTTTGTATTTACATTCTTTTAGCTAACGGTCAATCGTCATGTATATTTTGTTGGAGGTTTTTTGGAAACTATTCATTTGATTAGATAATTGCCAAATTAGTTTGTGATGTATATACATGTTTGATCACTGGACAGGGTTGTAAACAGGTTTTAGTTAAATTATATGGATATCTGAGGGTGTTTTGTAGTATATATATATTTTTTTAAATATAGCAATTCTCGACCGCTAGTAGGCAGTCGTGAAGTTTTGTCGACCGCTTGAGGCGGATGAAGAAAATTTTATTCGACTGGAATTGAGCAGACGAAATATGTTTTTGTTGATCGCTTATAGGCGGTCGTAGCTAACATTGTCGACCGCTAGAGGCAGACAAAAAAAATTTTATTCGACCGGAATTGAGTAGACGAATTATGTTTTTGTTAACCGTTTATGGGCGGCCGAAAATAGCATTGTTGACCGCTTCAAGGCGGACGATAAAGGCTTTCTCGAACCAGCCATCACTGACGGTTTAGAGGTGGTCGAGAGGCAGTCGAGGTTGGTTTTGTCAACCGCTAAAAGCCTTTTTGTCGACCGCTTAAGGCGGCCGAGAAATCCAACATTTCCTATAGTGATTGGGTCAGGTATAAATATGGATAGTGGTTCAGGTTAAATTTATTTATTTTTTTCAAAATTTAGTGGTAATGGTTGCAAGTTTGTTTGCCTTTTTACACAGTGGCGGATCCATGAATTTTTTTGAGTGGAGGCGAGATCGTCGATATCATAGCTTATTTGTGGAAGAACTCAATTTCAGAACTTTCTTATGAAAGAGCGATTGAACCCAATCTAAATACACACAATAAATCGAAGAGAGCCAAAAAAGAAACCAAACAAATTAATCAAACTGAGGTATTGATTGGAATTTTTTGAACTAAGAATTGGGTCGGATCCGGATATTGGGTTGGATCCAGGTCGGGTTTTACAAAGCCAGTGGCCTGTTGCCATTCGACCAACTGTGCGTCCGCCCCTGTTTATACATATATAAATTTTACAATAAAAAATGGCACGCAAATATTGAATTTTCTCTTTTTTTTTTTTTTTTTTTTAGAAATTTTATCTTTGGTTGAAAGAAGAAAAATCAAATCAAATCAAAATACTGGGCCTCTGTGCGATCACAGCTATTGGTTTGCATGGATCTCAGAACATGCATGAACTAAAATGTGTAAAATTTGAGTAGTTTTAAGTAATTTATTCAATACCATGTTTGGTAACATTACAAAAACCAATTTTATTTTATTTGAAATTAGATTTTATTTATTTATTTAGTTTTGTTAGTTTTTAGCTATGTTCGTGGCATTTATAGAAAAAAGCACTTCAAAATAGAAAAATTTAGGCACAGACGAAAAGATTCAATTTCTTTGCAATGTACATTTTATTTCACCGTAGCAACCTTTTTTTTTTTTTTTTTCTTCTCTTCTCTTACTGGCGCAAATAACAGGTTTACAGCTTTCAGAAGCAAACTTGCTCATGCTCAGTCCCATAGAAGTAGTTTCTCTTTTGAGTTTCAACATCAGATTTACAAGACACACAAACTGATCTGTTTCTATAAAAGCAATATTTGAGCAATACTAAGAAAGTCTCTATACATTAACAACAAAATGCGTTGAAAAGGAGTGAGAACAAACACAGAATCATTTTCTAACAACAAAATGATGATATATAATCACAATTTGTCTTCTAAGTCCCTGGCCAAATGTTCCTTTTAAAACTGCACATTGCTACCAATAAGCCACAACCAATCTAGAGCAACTCCAGCAAATATGCCTCCTAGAAGACATAATACTAGCAGATTGCCTAATGCATTTTGCTCCGGACCCTGCAAAAGACCAAGGACTCCATAGCTCTTTAGAAAAAAGGAAAAAAAAAAAAAAGTTCAATTCAAATTCAAAAAAAGTTACAAGTTTGCTCACAAACCTTGTAACCGTTCGGTGCCACTGTAAGGACACAGACGGTGAGATATCCATTTGTTAACCCCAAGAAGGATGTGAGCATTATCATCCATCCTTGATCTCCGTATTTTGCAGTGAAATAGAATGCAGGGATGAGTAAAAAACGAGATAATGTTGCAATCATTAGTCCCTTTCGTGATTCTAGTTTGAATATTCGATGAAGGGAATATATCTAGATATCAGGTCCCAGATATTGTACATTGCTATTAGAACAAGTTGATACCTGAAAACAAAAAAAAAATTAAAAGGAATTGTAAAAAGTTAATATCTGACATAGATGATTTGCAATTATGGAATAGCATGCATACTGTTATTCCTAGTGTTCAAACATCTACTTATTAATTTTCACCACTCAAATTTCATGAGGCAATGCTCTTCAATCAAGTATATCAATGATCATTAAATAGTGTGTGTGTATTTTTTTCCCCTTCAATTGCTAATTACATAAAAATTAAAAAAAAAAAAAAAAAAGCAAAAAAACTGCTAACATTAAAAATAGTTAATTAAAGACTAAATTCAAGCAAAAATAGTATGGAATGAAATTATTGGTAACATAGAAATCACTAAGGTGCAATATCAAACTAAAACTTTAAGCTTGTGGAACCACGATATCACTCAAAATTAAGACAAAATGCTAACTTACCATTTGCCCAACTGGTGTAATCCTCCAGTGTTTTCGAATAGGAATCCTGGGAAGATCGATAAAGTCAGGATATATATTAAAAACAAGTCCATTGCATAATCGATATTTTGAAAGAACAATTGTTTGTTGCTCAATCGCTGTCGTTCATCATCATCTTCAGCCTGCATAGATACAAGAAACTATTTTTTTTGAATATTATAAAATTTGAAAAAAATATTAAAATTTGAAGCACTAATAAATAATCTATAACTACCAACTTTTAACAAATTAATAATTTGTAGAAGAGTATTAAATTAAGTGTCATATACAAATTTGTAAAGTAATAATAAAAAATAAAAAAATTTAGTAATGGTACTTAATATAATACTCTTTTATAAATATTAATTTGTTAAAAGTTGGTAGTTACATATTATTTATTTATACTTCAAATTAAATATTTTTATTAAAAATATTAAAATTAAATGAAGTGTGCACGTGCTTTATACTTACTCCCTACTAGTAATAGTTAAGATAGATAGACAAATGAAGTCGTCATACTCTTTGGCTTTCTTTTGTTTGGATGCCAGCAGCAGCAAGATCTGCTGAAACAGTTTTCGATCCTTCTGAGGCAGCCTTTGAGCGATAATATTTCACGATCGAGAGTTTAGGGAAGACAAATGCATACAGAAAAATACATAAAAACTCCAATGACGCAGAGATTGCTAAGAATAACACTGCAAAAGTCAATCACAAAAAAAAAAAAAAAATGATCACAAAATTGACTTAAATCCGACTTTCACTTTATGTTATGAACAACATTCAACAAATATTCATTTTAGTTTTGAAAAGTTCTCCTAAAGTTGTGATAAAATTTACATACTAACTCCCTTGCGAAGACCATTATTAGATTTTTCGAAGACTGCTTTTGACATTAATCTCAAAGCAGAGGTGATAGCCCCTGATGCAGCCAAACCAGCTAGAAAGGACTACAAAATTCAACACAAGGTTATTCATGAAGCTAGAAATTTAATTCAAATAGCTTGAAAATAAAGTAAAAATAGTCAAAGAAAAGAAGAAATAAGAATAATTATAGAAACAAAATGCTTACTTGGATGAACTCAGGGCACATAAGAGATAGGTCTCCAACCATGCCACCTTGAACATGGGCGTCTGCAACTCCAAAAGTAGCAACAATGATGCATATACCGATGTAATTTCCAATTCCTCCCTTTCCTGATGTGGCCAAATCCAACTATCAAAATGAAGATAGAGTGGAGAGAGATTTATCGTTTGAATTAAGGTTAAAAAATAGATGAAGTAAAAAATATGAGAATCAAATGACAAAATTGAAAAAGTCAATACAAAATAGGAATAAAAGCAGTGCTTACAATGATAAGAGCCGAAGTACTTATGAAGAAAATGATGTATGCGGTCAAATTACGGCACCTTGTATCTATCTTGGATTCATTATATGCCAATATTGCCATTGTTCCAAGTGCAAACGGCTGATAAACCAGAGTAAGCACTCTTGAGGGATGGAATTTCTTCAAAGTAAAACAAACAGAATGTCAAATGAATTATTGCGTTAGATGAGATTGTGCGTATTATTTTGTGAACATTCCATTTGTGTCATAAGCCTCAAAAATGGCATGGACATACAAGGGACAACTTTAATATATATCATGTTAGCCCATGCATTATGGTAAGAGGGGAAGAATGTTTGATTTTTTATTTTTTTAATTACAAATTGGTGAAAATATAAACGATTGTTACAGAATATGAAATAAACAGTCCCTTAAAATCCTATTCTCTAGTTCTACATGTAGTGGTTTTGTTTTAAATGCACATTTGGACAAGGTAGACAACCACGTCAACTTCGAAATTTCTTTCAAAACTAGTAAGCAATCCACTCAATCATAGGGTTTCAAATAAGCAAACGCCGGGCTGAGTATCAATCTGCTTAGGCTTGTTTGTTAAACTTATTGGAGAGCTTGAACTTTAGCTGAGCTTTGATCAAACTTGAAATATTGTGTTTAAACTTATTTGTTAGTTTTATTGGTGAACTCAAGCTCAAGCTCAAGCTAATCATGCCCATGAGCCTAATACCGGGCTTGGTAATCAAACACTTAACTAGTAAACAAGTTTTTAAATAAACAAACAAATAAATTTTTCTAACTTAACAACTAATTCTAAATTGACAATAGTTTCTTATAACTAATCCAGGGCTAGCCTAACTTTTTTTTTGGGGCATAAAGTGAAATATTAAAATGGGGCTTTTATTTGTATAAAAATAAAAATAATTTATATAAATTACAAGTAAATTTATGGGAAAATGACTATTTAAGTTTAAAAGTGTCAAATTACTTCAAATAAATATTTAATTAAAAAAATCGATAAATTATTAAATATAATAGACCCATTACGTTTTGAAAAAATAAACCATGCTGAAGAAGTAGACATAAGGCCAGGGACTCACTTCCCTTGCTAAAGGGTTGGCCTTTTAGTAATAATTGAAAAAAGTTTTATCAAGCTTCAAAAATGTTCTCAAGTTTGTTCATTTCTTTTATCAAATAAAGATAAAAGAACTTCTAATGAGTTTGTTTGCGAGCGGTTTCTCGAATACTTGGTTTATTGGTTCATTTGCAGGCTACTCAAACACTACAAGAACAAAGGATTTCAAGAACTATGATTTCTAAAAACCAAAAGATCAATTTAAACAAGTTAATTTGTCTTCAACAGTCCATGCGAAGTGATGTTTAGCTAAATAAAAAAGTGAGAAGTGGGAAAGGAACAAGGGGTACATACTGGGAACAAATTATAGTAGTAGTCTCCTATTGTCAACATACTGTTCCATGAGACAAGGGAGCCAAGTCCAAGGATCCAACAGACCACCATTGCAGTAAATTTTCCCTGAAATATTTATAACGAGAAAACATACCAACGTTCAAAAAACAAAACTCCATCAATTCCCTCATGAACCGACGAAATTAAGAACAGAGTTCTTTAACCAAAAACCTCAAGCCTGGTTGGTGCTCCACTTGATCCAGCACTAGCCATTGCTTCTTCTCTCTGTGATCAAAAATAATTAATGGCACTATTTGAATGAAAAATTTCATTCTACAAACAAAAAAATTAAGAGTATGTTTGGAGTAATAAAAAGTGTGATAAAATAAAATAAATTGTGAATTTATAATTAAATGACGTAAAAAGTAAATAATTTTTAAAATTTTTGTGCCAAAAAAAAAAAAATTATCATGGACTGATACAAAATTACATCACAAATATTTGAGAATGCCAAACAGGTGAAAGACCCAATTAGAAAAAGTGAAGCTCTCCATAGATAGACTTAAAGAAATACCAGAAATTTTAGGTGAAATTAAAAGATCAGATGAACGATGGAGCTAGCAGAGAGGGGCAACCAAAACTACATATATAGCTCAAAAAAGACCAGTAACCTTGTCAAGAGCAGTTAGCAAAGAGATGAGGATAGCTTTTTCCGAGGATGGGCGTGGATCCATCGACTGCAATGTCTTAAAAGAAAAAGTGAATACAGATTCCTGACAATCGTTTAGTCGTTATTGTGCCTAGTCAATGTCCTTCAAGGTTCTTTGCATTACCATTTGATGAATATGAGCTTGCATCTGCAATGAATGAGAGGTTGACTTTTATTGGTATCCGTAAGAAGGAAACTCCATCTGGGTGGAAGAGTAGGCTTGCCAATTTGGAGTTAGAAAGTGATGTCGACAAAGGCAGAAGGCCATAAACCTTACGCACTGTTTCGTTTGGATTTTTTTTTTTTTTTTGGCTTTTTATTTCATTTATTTATTTTTGCGTAAAGCGATTGTTACTTTTTATTTAAAAAAAAACACTTACTATATAAAAAAATATTTTCACATATTGTTATTTTATGAAAAAAAAATGAAAAATAACCTGAAGCCTAAACTCTAAGAGAGCGTGAAAATTGGTTTGCCAAGAGAATTTACTTGGCTGCAAACAGATTCATTATCATATTCAATTATTGGTTATTTATTTTGGAATCAAAAATCCCAAACATTGTCATTTTCAATTATTGGTTGTTTATACTTGAATCAAAAATCCCAAATTTGACATTACTCCATAAAAGGGCTAAGAAGATATAAAATTGGAGTTTGGCATCAATTTTGATGTCAATTTGTGATAATATAATTTAGATTATTAGATTAAAATTTAATATTTTAAATGATAAAACGGTTAACCGAGAATGTTGCTGGATGGTCCAAGACGCTTCCGGGTCGCCGGTAACTGCTGTCTAAACACCGGTGTGGTGCCTGCCAAAAAACCTCCGATGCTTAAGTTAGCCAGAGAGATGAGATAGTAACTTGGCAGAATAATAGCAGGGTGTCAATGTGCGCATACCTCCATACCAAGGGTGAAGATGTATATATAGGCATGCCTGACGCTGCATGAATGTTGTGCATGTGAACAGTAGA
>JAVXUM010000030.1:28034009-28044904 GCA_035590655.1 Pouteria glomerata
GAATGTTATATGCTTATCTTGGTTACCGTGGGTCGGATGGATGATCTTGAATGTGAATGTATGGTTCAATTACAAACCGCTGCATAGTTGTATGACAGCGAGTATATATCCTACACAGGTTTTCTATTAGGTACCCATTTAACCAAATTTTAGGCCGTTTTATAGCAGAGAGAGTTTTGTGGATCCATTGCGTGACCGGTGTGTTTGCTCTGATATGGTGACCGTCTTTTCATATTATGCATGATTTTCACTCACCTCCTGAGTCCTCGGATCCGGAGCGTGACAATAATGGATAATCATAAAGAATAGAAATAAAAATTAAAATAAAATTAAAAGTAAGAGATATTTAATAAATTATAATTGATTATATATACTTAAAATAATTATGTAAATAATTTTTGAGTATACCAAATGAGTAATTGTATTTTTCTTAATTTTTTTGTAAAGAAAAATAAATAAGAGTAAAGTGAATTTTTAGAACGCATAAAATGAAATAAAAATGATAAGTGTAAAGTACCATTTATAAATTTATAAAGATGTAACAAAAATGAAATGAAATTTAACAAAGTATCTTTAAAACAAAAATGATAAAGTTGAATATACGTCAAAATAAGAATGTAAAAAAAAATTCTCTTCTAAATTCTAAACTTATTACTAGGTACAAACACAATTAACCATTTTTTTAAATTGAAAAAAAGAATAAGCTTGGAAAATTAGTTAAATTCCAATATCAAAGAAACCTTATAAAATTATGATTTCAAAATCAAGGGTAGCTATGATTATAGTAGGTTATGAGATAGGTTAGTTACGTTAAATGATAACATGATAATTTAATCATAGGCTCAACAATTATATATATTATTTTGTGTAAATATCAAGCAATTTAATTTATTATTTTTTAATTAATTAGATAATAAAAATTAAAACAAATACATGATTATATGTTTTTTGCCAACAACAAATTAATGTGAATAAAAATATATTTTTTAGTTGAATGAAAATTAATTATTAATAGCAAAAGTAATTTTTAAATTTAATATGAATTAGGCTTTTGTAAAAGAGTATTTATGGTATTAAAATTATATAAAATATCTTCATAGAATAATGAGAGTACAACTGTAATTTTATTTATTAAAAAAGTAAAATGAAATATAAGAATCTATTTACGGAATGCAAATAGGCTCACCTTATCTTTTATTATGTTTTATAAATATATATATGCGTGTGATCGAATCTATATATATAAATATGTTTTTATTTATAAAATGTAGGGTATAATGCAAAAATCACTCCTACACTTTGCATTTGGTTTTACTTTGGTTCCACTAGTTTCAATAGTGATAGTTAAATTCTCGCACTTTCGGTTAAACTACAATAAGCCTTTTCGTCTACTGTCCGTTAATTATAAATGTTGAGGTTAGGGTAAAATCATCATCTCTCTAAAAATTTTTTCTCTCTAACTATTTTTACTATTCTTCATTTTTCAGCACAGTTTGGCCATTTCTAGTGACACCATCTGACCCTGTGCTCGTCGATCTGTCTCTTTTAATCTTAGGTAGTTGGACTTGATTTTTTGGCAACCTAGTAGCCACCATGGTCGCTGAAGAATCCCCAGATCTATCACCTAATATTCTGGATAATGTGGATACAATTTTTAACCATATTTTGGCTATTTTTGATCATTTCATAGTGAGTTCGGCACCATTCTTTGTAAATGTTGGTTTACTCACCTTTTCTCTTTCTCCAGTGGCAACTCAAGCAAACTCTAACTTCATTCACACTGCTGGTATAAAAGCTAGGGTTCCCTTGGATTGGTTTATTCCCATTTGAATCAAGATGAAATTACTTCTCATTTTTCTTATTCCAATCAAATTTTTTCAATGGTTCATGTTAAGATCAAAGAAATGCTATCGATTTTGTTCAATCAGCATTAGGAAATAATATTTAAGTTATCGATGTTATTCTGACAAATGCCCAAGTTGAGTTGGCCCAAAAAAATCCTTCAATTAGCCTCCAAAGCTTTGGCTTTGGCCTTGTCTTTTTATTTTTTCGACAATTCTGGCAACCCTTGCTCAGGCAACTGGTCTACATTCTGGTGTCGGCATTGCCATGATAGCCAACCAATAGCCTCATAGTTTCTCAGTCGCCACCCCTTTCCTCCAAACTCTAATCCTATAGGGAAATGACGATTTTAGCCTCGCTCTAACAGTTATAATTAATTGCCAGTAGATGGAAGGACTATATTGTTGCTTGACCGAGAGTGCAGAAATTTAATTGTCAAAATTAAAATTAGTGGAATTAAAGTGAGATCAAGAGTAAAGTGTAGGCGTAGTTTTTGTACTTCACCCTAAAATTCAACAAAGATGAACCTATTTTCACTCCGCAAATAATCTCTTAGACCCTACTTTGCTTTTTCATTAACTAAAATTACACAAACTGTCTATCTATCTTTTGATATATGTTTCCCATACTTATTATGTCATAAATACCCTTATTCAAAAACTCAATCAAATATATAATTATAATATCATAAATATCTTTACTTCGTGATAGAGATTATTATTTTTTAAATATGTACTGGGGACAATTTATCAAATATTTCTTAGATATTTTGATAAGTGATTGGTTAATTACAATCTAAATCTTTTAAAAATTCACTTGTCCATATGAATTACTTTATTGTAACAAAAATTTCTAATTTCAATCTTTTTTAAAAATTACCTGTTATTATAAAAAAATTTAAATTAAATTTTTAAAAGAAGATACTTATTCATTGTTTGATAAATTTATCTATGTACTTAAAAGTTAATTTTTTCAGTATTTCCCTAGTTAAGTTTTTGGAAGTTTTATTTATTTTTCTATACATGAATGGTGACAACAAAAATTTTAGTGATTCTATTTTAGTTTTAGGATAGGTGAGAAAAGTTGGTAGAGGTAAATGACGATTAAAAATTTAAATTTACATGTGATTTTATTTGTATGTAAGAAAAAATATTTTGATAGACAAAAATAAATTTTATTTTCATTTATATTTATAGTTTTTGAAATCATAAAAAAATAAATTTTAATTTATTCTTATTTTATAACTTAATCAAATAAGAAAATAACTATGTCATTTCAATCTATTTAAAAACTTTTGTTATTTTCTTTATCATATTAATATTTATTTTTTTCCTTACAATTTTTTCATAAATTAGTTATTTTAGCATTTATTACACTTAAATTTAATTTATTTTATTATATTTTTTTACAAATATATTTATTAGATTATGAGAATTGAAAGAATAATATAATACCTTATTAAATGACCTAAGTATAATGACAAGAGTTAAAATGAGAATGAAAGAAAATAACTTTTTATTTGATTAAATTATGAAATAAAATAAAATTTATTTTATATGATTGCTAAAAATATAAATATAAATAAAAATTATTTTAGTTTTTTACAAATAATTTTTTTCTATCCCTTTGCAACCCTAAGGTGTTTATCAAAATATGTAAATGTTTTATTTATGAAGGGCACTTGTGTCATTTTAAATTAGCCATAAGAATAGTTAGTCAAAGAAGAATAGTTTTGTAACTCTATTTAATGCAACAAGTAAAGTGGAGTGTAAAAAATTATTTTTAAAGTGCAAATAAGCTCAATCTGTGCAAGTCTGTTTGCACCACAAATAATCTCTTACATTTTATTTTTTTATCGAATAAAGGGTAAAATACTAAAACTACTCTTACACTTTACCTTAGCTTTACTTTAATCTCAATAGTTTCAATTGTCTTTATATTTTCGATCAAGTACCAACCAAGTCTTTCTGTCTATTATCCATTAAAAACCACCATTAAGTCAAGGCTCAAATCATCGTTTCACAAGATGATCTATGTGGTAAAGTGATAACGTTGCACCCTCAGTTGGAGGGCATCATTTTGCAAAATAGTACACATGGCAAAGTGATGATGTAGAGACCGTCATATATCAAATGATAACTAATTCACATGTACTGATGTTAGCTAATGTGGGATGTTGTTATGAAATAGCTTCACTTTAAAAAAAAAAAAAAAAAAGAAAATAAAGCATTATAAATTTAGTTAACCCCAAAATCAAACCAAGAATAAAAAAATAGAGAATCAGCAATGAAACTAACATACCAATAACTTGGTTTACATAAAGTTCTTAGATAATATTTACATATATTAAAAACCTGAAGTAGATTCTTTATATATATAAATTTACTTATAAATAAATATTTATATATATTAAAAAGATGAGAGAGAATAAATAATATTTATGTAATATATATTAAAATATATAATATTTATATAGAAGTTGATGAAGAATCTACTTCAATTTTTGAATATCTATTATATAAATATATAAATATTTATTTATAAATAAGTATATATAAATATAGTCTATATAAATATATATAAATATTATAATGAGGGAGAATTAACTACAACTTTTTAATATATATAAATATTATCTAGGAACCTTATGTAAACCAAACTCTTGGTGAGTTGATTCGTTATTGATTTTTTATCTTTAAGGTTCTTGCTTCAATTCCTAGGGATAGCATAATTTGTAATGCTTTATTATTTATTTATTTATTTTTTAAGTCAAGTTACTCCATGACAACAACTCACATCAGCTAACACTAGCACAAATGGATGAGTGAGCATTTGACACATGGCAGGCAATTTCCATATCATTACTTTATGATGTGTACCATCTTGTGAAATCATAGTTTGACCCTCCAAGTCATCAAAGATGCCACGTTACAAAATGATGGTTTTACTCTCACCTTAACGGCGGTTTCTAATAGACAATAAACGAAGGAACCTGATCAATGTTTTACTAAAAGTGTAGGAATTTGACTGTTATAATTGAAACCATCAAAATCAAAGTAGGACTGTTACTTTACCCTTTAAAAAAATTATAAAATTTCACATCTTTCTTTTCACATATATTTTGCATATTTCTATATCATGAAAGCCCTTAAACAAAAATTCATTCTAAAACATAATTATAATATCATAAATACCTTTATTTTATAATAGAAATCATTAGTTTTATATTCAAAATGCAATTTACTAATTTTCTTAAATATTTTTATAAGTGGATGAGCAATTATAATCTATTTTTTTTTAAAATCACTTGTACATATAAATTACCTTGTTATAAAAAAAATTTCTCATTCAAGATTTCTTTTAAAAATATTTGTTAAACCAAAAAATTCAAATTATGTTTTCGGTATTCTTAAAAGTTAATTTTGTAATGCATTTATTTTCCTAGTTAGATATTTTGGATAGTTTTATTTTTACTTTTTGCCTTTTTAATTGTGAGAAAAAAATTAGATTTTCTATTTTGAATTTACGATTAGTGAGAAAAATTAGTACAGGTAAAGATTAGTTAGAAATTTAAATTTACAAATGATTTTATTTATATGGTTACAAGTTTTATGTAAGAAAACAAAATTTCAAAGACTAAAATAAATTGTATTTTCATTTATATTTCTAACAATTATATAAAAATAAATTTTATTTTATTTTATAACTTAAATAAAATAAGAAAATAACTATCACGCCCCGAGCCCAGGGACCCGGGGGTGAGTGAATTACAAGCAATACATGATAAACCGGGTTAACAACATCAGAGCAACGCTACGGTCATGCAGCGGACCCACAAAACCTCTCCTACTATATAAAGGCCTAAATGATTTAAAACATGGAATTATCACATATAAACCTGTGCATAATATTCAATCTCCTAATCTAGCATCCACCAAACCATACATTCTCACCAATCTGGCTAGCATGAGCTAATAATAATGAACTTAAAGTGAAACTAAAAGCATAAGTTCTATAAACGGCCTTAAGGCCATTACATTTCCAAAAGCCAAAAAAATAATATACATCCTCCAATCAAAACCAATATACGTCATTCGGTTATGGGCCATTTCCAATCTATAACCAACATATATAAATTTTTACATTTCCTCTATCAAAATCATACAACCATCAAAAAACTAGCTAAACTTCTATGCCATATCTTATAAGTCTCCTAGCTAGGGTCAAGGTTCATCTGGTCTCCCCTGTGTGGGTCCTGCAATGGTATTTCTAGGGGCGTGAGTACTAAATGCATGTGCTCACGACACTTCACAATAATATGTATATGATGTATGCACAAAGCTCATAATCACCAAAAAGAAGAATATACAAACAAAGTAACGTGCACTTTAAACATGGTATAAGCAAATAATATAATCTATGAACAAGGTAGCAATGTCTGAATCCCAATAGCATGCAAGAGTTTAAGGTTTTCACGTTATACAACTTCTATCTTTTCACATCTTCACACAAACACCGGGGTGGGTACAACTCAATCGTGCTTTAGGTTCTCAGCCTAGGGCAACGCTACGCCAAATGAATCACTGAATCGTTCTTTAGGATTGCGGTCCAGGGCAACGCTATGCCAAATATACGAATCATTTCATAGGCTACTAACCTACTGGTATGAACACCAATCCTGCACAGGTTTTGGGGCTTTCGATCCGAGGGTATCTCAGCCCCTACTTATTTTCCGTATCCCACTATTCCCATTCAAAATCAACAAATTTTATCTTTTTAGAACACTTAGGTTCATCATTCATCATTTCATTCAACCATCATCATACACTATGCATCAAGTTACAACATTTACTTAAAAATAGCAAATGGACTCCAAATGTAATGTTATTTGAACCACATCAATTTCAACCCAAATACAGCACTTTAGACAAGAAAAAAATCAGTTTTTATGAAGGGAAAACTTACAACATTTTTTTTTTATATTTTGTGCCTCTCATGGTTTACTTTGAGTCACAACAACTTAACAATTTAGCAAGAATAATCAAAACATGTTCCATATGCATTTGGACAAAGTTCTTAAGCTCACATAAGGGTTCAAGATACCAATTGTTACCCAAAATTTTTAGGTTTCAATTTAGGGCTAAGGAGAGTAAGTTAGTAAATTCTCAAGTCACCATAGCTACTTTCAACATCCCTAGGTTACTAACCTCATTTCCATCCACTCTAGATCACCAATTTAACACTATATAAGCCTAGGTTATTCATACATTTCAAACCACCCTAGGTCATCAAATAACTCATTCTAAGTCCTCAATACCTCACAACACAAGAGTTACTTCAATAAGAATTCTTTACCATCACATACATATTAAGGAAGTGAAATATTCCCCAACCTCTTCTTCTTGGCCGAAATTTGAAGGGTTTTAAGAGAAGTTGAACTCAACCCCTTTTTACTCTCAATTGATATGATGCAACTCTCCTTTCAAGAGTCTTCTTCTTCTCTTTAATCTTACTACCACACCTTCAAAATAACCAAGTTTTCTTCTTAGTTCATCTTTACAACAAAAGGAAACTAATCTTCTTCTAAGTGAAATTAGAGCAAAGAGAACTTACCAAAGTCCAAGGAGCTCTCCTTCTTCTCTTCTTCTTTCTCATTTTTTCTCCTTTCTCCTCTCTTGGCCGAATGTTCTTTCTCCTTCGCTAGCTCTCAAGTGTTATTTTGGTGAGTTTTGGATAGTAAAACAAAAGGGCCAAACACTTATACCCTCACCCATGAAGTCACGTGGAAAAATTGTCTTCCATTTGCTCCCTTGGTCAAGCTAGTTTCATTTCAACTAAATTCCTTAACTCTCCTAACCAAATTAGTTAGACAAACCAAATTGTTTCCCAAGAGCCAATCACAATCTTCCACTTGTTCCTTCTTCAACTAAATATATATATATATCTACACACTCAAGTGTCCGGCCAACCCCTTCACCACCACCAATTCACTTAATATATATATGTATAAGTGCACCAAAGTCTTCCCATTAATGGTCCTGATCCCACCATCAATTAAATACTAATTTCCAACTCCCACAGGAAGCCAAATTAAGGAGAAAAGAATTGTTTTGGTCTTCCAGTCCTTCTTAACCGAAGCTCCTCTCCTCCTCCATGGCCATGACTTGGTCAAAATCAATTGGAGTTGACTTGGTCAAAATCAAACTTTCAAAACTCAAATGGCCAGACAAACTAGGAAGCTCACTGGAGCAACGCGGGCGCACGCAAGGGAAACTTCGCGGGCGCACACTGGCTCGGGCACCCACCGATAGCAAGTTGGCTTGGTGACTGCAAACCAACCTTGGGCGCATGCGGGGACCTCTCACGGGCGCACGCCAGCTTGGGCGCCCGCCTAAGCATGGGCTCGGGCACCCACCGAGGCTAGTTTCCTCCTGGAACCTCCAACCTCACCTCAACACTTGAACCAACCATGTTTTGGTCTCAAAGCACCCATCACACACCTAAACTCATCCAAATTCAATTCAAACACTATTTTCATTCATTTCAAGAACCCGGGGTATTACAATAACTTATTTCATTTTAAATTATTTACAAACTCTTGTCATTTCTTTCATCATCTTGATTTTTATTTATTTATTTTTAAAAATCTTTCATAAATTATTGGGTAAATTACTTCTATCTGCTCTTAAAATTTAGGTAATTACATTTAGTACTCACTAAATTTAAAAATTACACTTACTTATCTTAGTTTCAAATATTATTAATATTAACCTACTTCCAATAAAATCAACCATTGATCTAAGAGGATTGTAGGTTGGTAGGAATGAGGGAGGGGTATAATTTGA
Organism: Pouteria glomerata; assembly: GCA_035590655.1. Taxonomy (NCBI): domain Eukaryota; kingdom Viridiplantae; phylum Streptophyta; class Magnoliopsida; order Ericales; family Sapotaceae; genus Pouteria; species Pouteria glomerata. The sequence goes on from JAVXUM010000030.1 coordinate 28,042,697, forward strand.
AGGATATATGCATCGATTTATAGATTCAAAAGAGAGGATTTGGATATATCTGCATGTTGCTCGAGTTGAAACTGAGAATGAGCGTGATGTATTGCGCAAGATGGTTTATAGCTAGCAGGAAAACATTTAGGATCTCTTGCTTGAATTGAAGGAAGAGATGAATGATTCATGCTGAGCTACGAATGAGGCTATGTCAATGATTTGAGGTTGTAGAGGGAGAAAGTTGAAATATAGATAAAGGCTTGGCAATTCAAGTGGTTTGTAGAGAAAAAGATGGCGCATGACCAACAAGAATTCTTAGCAATAGAGGATTTGTTGTAAAAGAGAGAGCAAACTATTGAATCTCTTTATTCTGAGGTACAGGCTTATAAACATAAGATGATGAGTTATGGGCTTACAGAGTCTGAAGAAGATGACGATAGAGGTTATATGACACGTAATAATAGTGTAGCTAGAAAGCTCGATGCACAATGTGAACTTGCTACCTACAATTACTTCCATCTCAAGTGTAGTTTAAATAAGACTCAAGTTCATTCAGTGGTTGACACTGATGTGATTGATTTTGAGAAATGTGTATTTGGTGAGATCCCATATTCTCAGGATCATTTGAAAGATTTGGAATAGAGGATCAACTAATTGGAGAGAAGTCCTAGAAAAATTCAGCAAGATGTTGTAGAAAAACATGTTTGAAAAAGTCATAATTGGTCATTCCCCTAGGAGTCCTAGATATTCTAAGGGACTCTCCACTGATAGTTCCAGTTCATTATTTGCTACAATTAAAGAAATAGCTCTAGATTTTGCCACCAAGTCGCCAAGGTTTAGTAATAGTTTTTAGAAGATGGAATACTCCTAGATAAAGGACTACTCAAATTTAAGAAAGACGGATCATGCATCCAAAGTTAGAGATGACATGAGTGATAGAGCATATACATTTGATTCTGTCTATCAAAGAATGCATAAAATATTGGCCTTGCCAAGAATATGTCTTCTAATGGAGTATTTGAAGATTATTATCTAACTACTCCAAGGGAGTCGTTAAACTTACACAAATGCAAGAGATCCTGAGATCAAGAAGCTATACATGAGGCTTCATGTGCTTGAGGCTAATAAAGAACTAATGAGGCAATTACTCATTTCTATGCGGCTTGACAAAGCACAAGTTGTATTCTTGAAAGAGATAGCTCAACATTTGTCTAAAGAAATGTCACCAACAAGACGTGTTCCCATGAAAAAATCTTCTTTTATTGCTTGCTTTTCTTTTTTATTAGTGCTCAAGTAGGTTGTGTCCTTCGTTTTCTAGAGAAAGAAAGCACGTCAAAGCAAGTATATGTTTAGGATATCAGCCAGTAATGCTGGCCCTTGTCCAAAACCATTAGAAGGCCCACACTATTGGGTGATATTTCAAACATATACTTGCGTCAATGTGCTTTCTTTTTCCAGAAAACAAATGACATAACCTACTTGAGCATTGATAAGAAGGAAAAGCTAGCAACAAGAGAATATATTTTCATGGGAACACTTCCTGCTTGTGACATTTCTTTACACAAATGTTGAGCCATCTCTTTCAACAGTACAACTTGTGCTTTATCAGTCCACATAGAAAAGAGTTGTCATGCCTCGGGTCCGGAGACCTAGGAAGTGAGTGTAAAACATACAAAATATGAAAACTTGGTCATTATATCAGAGTAAGCACATCGGTTACGCAATGGACCCACAAAACTTCTCCTGCTATATAACGGCTTAAAATTATTCAAATAGGTACCTAATAGAAGCACCTGTGCAATATATACTTGCTGCCATACAACCACGCAGCAGTTTTATAATTTAAACATACAAACTCACGCAAGACCGCACATTCAGTCCCACATTAACCAATGTAAACACCTAACCATCCCACTATTTGAATTTCCATAATTTTGTACATGTCTAGGCCTTATGGCCATTACAAACCCAAAATCAAAATGAAGTATATATACCTCAATGTTCTCTCAAAATACAATTCATTAAACTCCTAACTAGTCCAACTCTTACAACATATGAGCTTTTCCTCGGTTAGCCCTTACTCGAGGTCCCTCATAATCGTCCTGTGTGAGTCCTGCATGGACATCTATAGGGACATGAGCACGGATGGCGTGTGCCCACGATATACTCCCCATAATATAAAAGAAATGCATGTAGTAATCATGATACAAGGCAACAACATAAATT
>JAVXUM010000030.1:28121266-28148892 GCA_035590655.1 Pouteria glomerata
AAAAAAAGTGGGGTCCACTGTAATAATTATTTACTGTAACAGAGTAGAAAAGTGAAAAAATTGTGAGTTTGCCAAATACTCATTTACTATAGAAGTGATAACTTTTGGTATTTTTTTTAATGAAACTTGAGTCTCCAAACGCACCCTAGGTAGATCGGATACAACTGTATTGTTGTGTACTAGGGTAAAATTTATTTATTTTATTTGGTAGACACAATTTATGTTAGACTAATTTCTTTTTTCTTTTCTGGGACGAACACAATTGATATGTGTTATTTTTTTTTTTCTAGGTGAGCATAATTGAACACCAAAGATAATATCAATAAAAGAAATAAATAAATAACATATAATAAAAAAAATTTCAGAGTGAGCACGTGACCCCGACTAATGCTGGTTCTACCAATGCGTATATATTTTAATTATTTTTCATGTTGTTTATTTTAAATAATTGTTCTAATAAGCATGTTTAATTAATTGTGTTCATATGCATAGAAAACGGAAGTATGGAGAGAAAATACCCCAATTAGAAATTAAATAAATGCTAACTAAAGAGAAAAAAAAATAGTTACTTCTTCTTGAAAAAGTATTTTTCACAGTCAAAATACCTAAAGCCAACTAAGAAAATAAAACGAATTATGAAAAATTTCCCCACTGTGAGATAAGATCCAAACAAAGCAATAAACAAAGCCAACTAAGAAGCATCAAATCAAACTGGACTATTAAGAAACAAACAAGACACCAAGCAATCTAATCAAATGACTGGCCGTCACAACATCGCTGCCCCAATATGGCTGAGCATTCGCGTCCCTCTTACATTTACCATCCGTCAAGGCATGTTAACACCTCACCACAAAACCGGTGATAAGACAAGAGTGAGCTCAACATCGAAAGAGGTAGAACGGTGAAAGTATACACAAATGTACATATTTAGTAGTATAGCATGTAACCTTCTTACCAACAAAGAATGTAAATATTAAAGGATGCATGTGACATGGCTATACAATTCTAATTTCTATCTACTTACTCCCAATCTTATTATGGGATGAATGATGTGCACTTAGTAAAATGTGTAAGGTCACCAATCACATCATTTATAATTTACGATAACTAAATGACAATGAATTATGTGTACAGAGCCACCAATCAAACTAAGGTCACCAATTGCTTCGTTTTACAATTTACAATAACTAAGTGACAATTAATTATGTACGTAGAGTTACCAATCAAACCATTTTGATCCCACTAATGGTAGACCTCCATACTATGAATAAATTTTATGATTAAATGAAAATAATAATCAAATAACCTCTCAATAACTCTTCTATTGTATCTCAAGATAAATATCCACCCACAGGTAGATATCGGTCTTTAGTCTAGTAAAATTACAATATAAATATCTCGAATTAATGTCTTATTACCAATGATTAATTTAGAGTCATATGTATCGACTTGGGATTATATGATAGTTTAGAAAATCTCATTTTATTGTTTTAAGAAAATGAATTAGATTCGCAAATATGACTATGCCCATGACCATCATTATATCAATAGTAAAGCCCTTTTATTCAATCACAATAATCTAACGATGTCAGCTTAGTTCCATACACATGATATGTAAAATCATATTTGACAATTTATAGATCTCTACCGCATGTTATGCCTTTAAGTTAATTATTTGGAACAGACGGTATAAGAATATAAAAATTATATAAAATCGATTAAAAACTAGTTCAAATTAAATTCACATAAAAAATATCAAATCAAATATTACTAAATATCCCTTAGTCCTATATAAAATAATATTTGAGTACATGATCATAAATCTAATAAAAATATAATTCACTTTAACGCCTTCCTCAATAACAACATTTGAGGTCTGTACGATCAAAACGTATACTATAATCATATTTATATCATTCAAAATAATGATATTATAAATGTAAATAGTAAACCCATATTCTGGTCACAAGATTTATAATATTGATAGTTTAACCTTCAATTAAGAAGAATAAATGCAATTATTCTTATCTATAGTTAAGACTGAACTTAGATTATTCTAACCTAAACTGCCTACATATCCATCCTTAAAAATCAAGTTACTGTAATTTCTAATTTATTATCTAATACTCACAATCCAACTCATTATTAGTAAATCAAACATTAAACCTTACTATAGTTAACAACTCCATTATATCAATGCATAATAATAATCTATATAATATCATGCAATAAGTAATGATGAAATGCAATACTAATGTATATTATCTAATTTTCATTTATCCCAATTTTATCTTGGGACGGGTGATGCTTAATAAAGTACATGGGGTCACCAACCACACTGTTTATGCTTACAACGAACGTATATTTTAATGTATATTACCAGTAGAAAATCAAGTTACACCCCCATAGGTATAAGATTTAGGAGAACCGAGTTACATCCCCATTTTTTTTGCCAAAGAACTGAGTTATACTTTAGTCGGGTATCTGTTTAACTCAAACAGGGTCCAGCTATAGACGAAAAAAAGTCTCATAATATATCATCTTAATATTAACGTCCTAATCCCAATAACTAAGTTCTAATCATATATATCAACTGGGGATCATTCGATATTTTTAAAATTTTATTTTATCATTTTCTCAAAATCAGTGATTTTATTTATATAAATAACTTGTGCCTCGGCATGTCAACAATATCAAGATGGCGATCTTGACCAATCAATAATCACATATCAAATCGAATGATGCAAACTTATCTTTATGCATACTATATACTCAATCATGTAAACAAATATTGTCATAATATAAATATGCATTCTCATTAGGTTTGGTCATAATTAGGGATTCGTTTAATATTTGAAAATCAATTATAAATGGGTTTGAGTACAAAATAGAAATTTTAAAATCAAAATTCAACATTTTTAAACATTCTGCCCAACACTATCTGGATGCCAGCACCCAATACCCGATTTCCAAGTTTGTTTCCAGCGCAATCCCAACTTAAAAAAACATCCCCAAATTATCTATCTAAGCCCTAAACCCAAGAATCAATCATATATAAATATTTAAACATCTCAATAATATGTTTATATACCATTAATTAAAGAATAACTCAAAAGAATGTAAGATCTCAATAAAATATGCACACATATACAAATAAATGTATACATATATAAACATTAACTCAAGTCTTTTAATACTCAACCAAATTAAGGATACAGTGTATCAAAATCATGCTAATAACATATACAATACATATATAAGTCTCACCTACCTTATATTTGAAGAAAAGATGAAGAGATTTCAAAACTTTGAAATCTTTTCTCCCCCGTATCTCTCTCATTGGGAGAAATAATGAAAAACGAATACTACCATGATGATTACGAAGTTAGAAATATCAAGGATTCATTATCTTTCTTCGTCAAAACTCATTTTCTCTCTCTACTCTCTTTTCTTCTCTATCTTCTCTTTCTCTCTCTCCCTTTCCTCTCATTTCTGGGAGCCGAAAATGTGAAAGAAGAAAAGAAGGAAGAAAAAGAAAAAGAAAGGAAAAAAAAAAAGAAAAAAGAATGGATGGGCCCTTATCCTAGTTGTCCAATCCAATATTATTTTGGACTAACTTGGTCTAGAAAAAAATAAAATAAAATGATTTAATCTCAGTTTAAATATTTTATTGGTCAAAAATAAAGCATAAATAACATAAAACAAATACCAAGAATTACGGCACACATGTACATGGACGAAATTAGGGGTTTCAGTTTTGAAAAATGTCACCCGTATATATAAACTTTTAACCAAAAATATTTATAATATGGCTTGAACCCCCTTAAAATTTTAAAAAATTGTTGATTTGAGTCTAAAAACTATCACCAATAGTACATATAAATTTTTGAGTAAAAAAATCAAAGTTATAGACTAATATTTCTAAAATTTAATTATTTTTTTTCTTAATTATAATATATAATCCAAAAATTAGGAGGTCAATCGATTGTACCATCTATACGTATATTAATTTATTTTTTTTACTAAATTTAATTTGTAATATCAATTATATATATATATATATTAACTCTTTGTACTTAAAATTTTGATTTCATCCCCCCACATGTATAGCATGCTAACAACTGATGAAGACTGGTTTAGGAAATAGAACTAGGGAGATTCCATTCTCTCTAGTGCCACCAATTGGTTAGCTTGAAAAGAAGAGACACTCTTAGGTGAATTTAGTATATGGAATTGAAAATAACTAAATGTTGCTTCTGCAATAATATTTCCTTTTAATTATGTTAAAATATATCTTATAAAAAAATGAAATTAATTAATATTTCTCATACTTCAATGATTAAATATTAAAATTTCAAGGAATGAGATAAAAAAGTTTGATAAGTTATGAGAATAAAAAAGTAAATAATCATTCTCATAGTTTTTACGCCCTTAGTTTTTAATTTTATATCAAATACACCCCTAATAGTAGATAACCTGCTGTAGACTTTCAAACACACCCTTTTGTTGCTAGTTTTCTAATCTCTCGATCCCATGGTCCAATCGTCCAGCAGACTCCAGCTGATCGAAAACAGATACTTCACCTAGGATGGACCTTGCTAAAAGTAAATATATAAATATATATACATAGTTGTGATGTACCATTTAGTAAGGCGACAGTAAAAAAGAAAGGTCCCAAAGGTAAATTAATTACGGTAATAATTTCCAACAGCAAAAACTATATACTCCTTTCAGACAATCAGTAAATAATCCATGTTAATGCTCAAGTTATTGCAGTTAAAGTATATATATATATATATATCTCAATATCCCATTACTTTTTCGTCTCATTATATCTTTTACATGCTAGGACTTTTATTTACCGTTGTGTAGATGTTACTAGTTCGTCTCTAATTGGACCTGCCCTCGTGGAATTGTATGTTAGTGTGTTTTAGCTTCAGCCTCCATTGTACCTGTATATATACACATATATATCTATTCTATATATAACAACTTCATTTAACACAATGGCAGATTCTCTATATAACAACTTTAACACAATGACAGACGCAAGAAGTAAGGGGGTTAATTGACTTTACTATAAACAAAATTTTTATGGAGAGTAGTATAATTTTTAAAGTATTTTAATAATTTTATTTCATAAATTTTTTTTTTTTTCAAAATCCTCAATAACTCAAGCAATTTATAAGTTTTGTTTTTATTTTTATATCAGGTACACTGCTATTATTTTTCAGTATATTGTACGCAAGTATAAATTTATAAGAGTAGTGCAATTTTTAAGTTTTTTTGTAATTTTGTCTCGTAAAACATTTTTCTCAAAATAAATTATTCTAATAACTCAGATAAATTACAAATTTTGTCTTTACTTTTATGTCAGCACACTATCTATTATTTTTTAATACATTATGTATAAGTATAAATTTATATTTATCGGTTTGATTACATCCATCCTTGATTTAGCAAGGTCATTACTTCTGATAAACCTGTGTGTAAACTGAAAATTTTCCAAATCAAACAATCACACAAGCGATAATAATAACACCAGAAGAATAACGAGGAAACACTTCCACAAGGAGAAAAACCTCTATTACAGAATATTTACTATCAACGGGTTACAAGACTCTACTCGGATTCTTTGCGACTCACTCGTACGAATCCTTTCGCCACCCTTGCTCGAATTACTCGATGAACCCTACAAGTGAATTTTCTGCCTCACACAGAAAAGAATGAATACAAAGAAAAACTAAAGAAAGAACGTGAAAACCCTTAAGAATAAAAGACTTTCTCTCTAGATCTCTATAATATGTCCCTCACGTCTATATTTTTTATTAAGGCTGGGTACATATATATAGAATTACAAAGATTGCCCTAGTTTGGCAAAATAGGAAGTTTCGTATATTTAGGAAACTCAAAGGTCGCACCCGCGCCCATCCTACGGGTTCTCAGCGCCCTTTTGGCGCAGCCGCGTGCTTCCCGTGCGCTGCCTACGGGGTCTTTTGAATTTTTTCGCGTGAAACGGTTTTGACTTTTTTCAACAAGAACTCTTCTTTTACTTGTTTTGGAAAGTCTTCTGGCTCTGGATTTGTTTCTGAATATCTCCTTCTAAATTCTCTTTTACTTGTTTTGGAATTCTACTTTGATTAGGAAACTTGATGGAATTTTGGAAACATTTATCTTTGAACTTCTGCTTTGATTAGGAAACTTGATGTAATGAGGAAACACTTTCAAATTTGAATTCTTTTTAGCAATTCCTTTTTAACTTAAGATTGCATATGGAGTTGCTATTAAAATAAACTTTACATGTTTGATTTTGATTACAGAGGAAAGTCTATCTCAGTTTCATTGGTTGATTCCAATTCCGAATATGGGGCGAATACTACTTCAGAAGGATCTAATTCGGGTGATTCCAACTCCAGGAAACATACTTATAATGGGGCTTCTGTGTTGGGGGAAGAACGTGGGATTAGAGTATCAGGAATTGAAAAAAGAACATATTTTGTTCAATGGTGACGTGCGAATTCTTGAATTCGAGAAGCCCAAATTGTTTATGAAGACGAAGTATATCAATGTCCTTTGTTTGGGAAGGTGGCAAACTTCCCCCGTGCATCACATTGAAGTTTGAGGATACTAAGGTCTCATTTGATTTGTTTTTTTATTTTTTATTTTTTATTTTTATTTTTTATTTTCTATTTTAAACTCATTTTTCATTTTTAACTTTTGAAAGCAAAATAAAAAAACAGTTTAAAGCACATTTGGTCACTTATGTTTCCAAATTTTGTTTTAAAAAATAAAAAATAAATTTACACATAAAATGAAAAATGATAAAAAATTATTTTGAATATTTTTAACTTAAAATAAGAAAAACATAACATTTTTGTTATCATGTTTTGAAATTTTAAAACATAAAATATATAAAATAGAAAACAGAAAATAAAAAACAAAAATCAAATCAAATGTCACCTAAATTCTTTGGGAGGCTGAGGAACATGAAACGTCTGAAGTTCGTCTGAGTGCTACTTGCTTGATAATATGCGCAAGGGGCCTTCAACTCTTGCAGAACTCGAGTTTTCCAGGGGCTTGTAGTTGGGGATGATGAGAAGGGAAAGAACTCGTGTACCCTTAATCATATGGCAAAATTGCCCAAACCGAGAAAATTGACGATCTACAGAGGCCTGAAGGATTTCCCCCACCGACGAAGAGCCAAGAGATCTCAACAAATTTCCAAAGCTTGAAAAACTGACAATAGAGTGGGAAGGGGGTTCAAAGTTAAGCCGGACAACAATGGTGACAGTAGTAAAAATCAGAAAGATGGAAGTAACAATGCTGATCATAAGAAAGATGAAGGAAAATCAGAGGCATCAAACCCTACAGAGCAAGAAAACGTTTGAAAAGTAGATGCTAAACAAGAGAAACCTGGCACCAGCTCCATGGGAAAGGAGAAAATTGCAGGAAAATCATATTCAGAAGACACAAAAGGCCAGAGAACAGTGGTGGGAAACCAGCTACAGACGTTGCCGAACAGGAGAATCTTGACACGATTTCCACGGAAGTAGACAGCCAGAATCAGGAAGACAAGCAAGTTAAGTAACAATGCTAAGCCACAAAATGACAACAATGATGGAAAACCAGCTGCTAAACCAATTATTAAACTTCCCGAGCGTAGAGGACGGAGAAATGAGAGAGATTATAATGCTCCCGAGCTTCCAAGCAAGCTGGAGAAACTGGATTTTCAGTGTTTCCCTTAGATATATGCACCCAATTGGCTTGAGGCTCGCAAGCTGGACAAACTTAAGAAGTAGAAAAGGTAATAGCAATTTATGCCACATGGAGTCTTTTTGTGATATAACCTTTTTTTTTTTTTTTTTTCCAATTTGGGAAGGAAAAAAAAAAAAACTAGTAGCTAGCCGGCTACTAAAAGTTAATTTCTTTATATTTAGGAAGGAAAATATAGTTAATTTTTTATTTTTTATTAATTTAATATTTTTACTTTAAATTTAGAATATAAGAAGATAAATTAAATCATTTGAAAATAGGTCAAAAAGCCAGAAGGAAACTCCATAACTTTCCATCTCAATAAATCTAATGTCAACTTTTACTTACGAGTTATCTTTTAGTCACCCAATTTTTTAATTTTTTTTAAATGACCAAATTTATTTTTTTTTAAATTTTAATTTTTTTTTTAAATCATGAATGATAAAAAGTCAAGTTAACAAAAAATTAAAAAATTAACTATTAAAAAATTAATTTTTTTCCTTTTCAAACACAAAATAAATAAAAATAAAAATAACTTTTCTACTTTCCAAACCATACCTCGTGTCAAGATTCAAGGGGTAGAAAACAAAATTATTCTTTCACCAAAAAAGAGTTAGTTGAGGTCTGTTCACGCCTAGATAAACTAGTGAGTTCACTCACCTCTACTGCAAGTTATGGTTGTAAATCTGTAGAATTTCCACCAAGCAGCAGCACAGAAAACAAAGGAAAACTAGAACTAAAAAGATAATCAGACCAGAAGGTTGGGTATGAAGCTCCCGCACGAGATCGACATTTGGAAGAAAATATGGGACACGTGGCACTCCAGGGTTTCATCATCACAAGTCTTTCACTCCAAATCTCTCATCTTCTCAGCCCCCTTGAGGAAAAGAACTTCAAAAGGTTTCGTGTCGGTCCCTCCCTGGGTCACCTACTTGCTTGCAGACGCAGTGGCTGTTTTTTCAGTGGGGCTTATCTCCGAGAGCCTCCGCAAAGACAACAATCATTTAGGCCTCCGCAAAGATGACAATCATTTAGGCCCCTTTGGGAACCCCGATCTCCTCACGTTTTGGGCACCGTTTCTGTTGGTCCACCTCGGAGGTCCCGACACCATCACTGCGTTCGCTCTGAAGGACAATGAGCTCTGGCTCAGGCACCTCCTCCAGCTGGTGTTTCAGTCAGCCACTGCTACTTATGTCTTCTTCCTCACCCTCCTCGAAAACAACCTCTGGCTCCCCACCCTTTGCATGTTCTCGCCGGACTCATCAAGTTTTTCGAGCGGACTCAGTCTCTCTATCTAGCCAGCTCGAGGAGGTTCCGAGAGTCTCTTCTCACTGAGCCTGACCTTGGCCCCAACTATGCCAAGCTCATGGACGAGTACTACTCCAAGAAAAAGGCGAGACTTCCGACGAATGATTCCGGAGCCTAATAGGGTCATCAAAACTGCTGATGAAGTGAAGTACAAAAACAATAACTTGGGTGATCTCGAAGTGGTGAAGATGCTTACAGGTTCTTCGAGACCTTCAAGGGGCTCATTGCTGATCTGATTTTCAGCTTCAGGAAGCGCAGCCAGAGCCGGGACTTCTTCCTCAATAGCGCAGCTAAAGATGCCTTCAAGATGGTGGAGGTGGAGCTCAATTTCTTCTACGAAATTCTCTACACAAAGGTCGTGGTAATTCACTGCAAGCACGGCTACGTTTTCAAGTTTATCTCGTTCAATTCCTTCGTGACGGCCCTTGTGCTCTTCTACAGGACAGACAAGAAGAGGCTTGTGCTTCAATCTGTTGATGTTCGAATTACCTATGCCCTTCTTGGTGGTGGAATAGCCCTTGACATTGTAGCTTTCGCCATGCTCATTTTGTCCAATTGGACTGCTGTGGCTTTCACCAAGTCCAAGGATCCATCTACCGCTACTAAATTCTTTCAAATGCTCCTCTCTGTTAAAAGGCAGAGGTGGATTGAAGACCCGAACCAGCCTCATCCCTTTCGCTTGAGGTTGCTTACACTTGCTATTCGAGGGAGATGGTGCAAATCCATCTCTCAATTCAACTTGTTACATTACTGTCTCCGCCCACGTTCCAAAAAGGAGTTCACCAACTTTTTTAGACTTGATGAAGTGTGTGAAAACAAAGAGATTTGATCGGAAGTTGAGAGACTTCATCTTCCAAGAGCTAACATAGAAATTCCAGATGGCAAATGACATGGAAACTGCCAAGGAGATATTCTCAGCCAAAGGGGATTGGATTCTTCGGATTGAAGGTTGCAGTACCTTCCTCCCTTACATTGTTGAAGCTGATTATGACGAGAGCCTTATATTGTGGCACGTTGCTACCGATCTCTGTTACAACAATATTAAAGACAATCAGAAGAACGGTTGTTTTCGTGGATTGGCTAAGGTTCTGTCAGATTACATACTGTGTCGTCTGATTACGGAGCCTAATATGATGTCTGCTGTAGAAGGTATTGGCCAAATAAGATTCAAAGACACTTGCGCTCAGGCCAAAAAATTCATCTGTGGGCAAAAAATTGGAATGAAGCAGGAAAAGGTGCACAGTTTCTGCTGCAGAAAATCAGAAAGAACGCACTGGAACTTGAATTTCTTTGGGTGCTTTAAGAAATGCTGTGGCGAAGGCCAGACGAAGAACACCGCCTAGCCTGCGGAAATGTTCTTGCTGTTAATACAGAAGTTAAACCAGTTACTGTGAAGGGAAAGAAGCAAATCTGTGCTTTTTGATGCAAGCATTCTCGCCAAAGAGCTGAATAAATTGCAGAAACATAAGTGGGAAATAATGAGCAAAGTGTGGGTTGAATTGCTTTCCTATGCAGCCTGCCACTGCAGAGCCAATACTCACGCAGCCCATCTTAGCTAAGGTGGGCAGCTCATCATTCCGGTTTGGTTGATGATGGCTCATTTGGGGTTGGGAGACCAGTTTCAAATCAGTGAAGGCCACGCAAAGGCAAAATAATTGTTGGAAAGTAGCTGTGTGAACATGGTTTGTCAATTACTTGAAATTGTGTGCCTTTGCGGTTCTCTGTGGGTAAAAATTAGTGCCAAATGGAGACGTATTTACCTTGTTTGTAGGTAACTTATCTTAGCGTTTATGACTTTCTATTGTTGCTTTTCCATAAATATTAGCATTCTCGCGGAGAAGTTTAATGGTTAATAAAATTGTTGTTGAAATCCCTAACCTTCACGCTTTCTCTAGTAGACAATCACAGGCACAACATAATCCAGAGTTTCTGGCCTCATTTGATTCTAAGCTTTTCTTTAATCTCTCTGTGTGAATACAAAACATAGACCTTTTATTAGCTGATTTTAGAAGAGGATGAGTTTATGTGCGCCCGATATAATCAAACATACTTCAAGACCATGCTGAGGACTTGGCAAGAAAAGAATCAATGGATATCAAAGATATTGAAACTCCCAAAACTATTGCTATGATAACAACATCATTTGTTATACAACTTGAGTTTTTTAAATACTCGTACCCTGTTCACCTGCGTAATGCTGTAGACAACTCAATAGCCTTTGGCAAAAGTACAGAAATTTCCTAAAGTGGTGGGTCTGAGATGCCCCCCTCAATAAGGTCCCAAAGTCACCGTAATTGGGTTCTCAACCGGATTGATTTTTTAATAAAATCAGCCCTCATTTTTGAGGTTGCTACTAATAGTACAATTTAACAGTTTGGTCAACTGTCAACAACAATACACGTAAAAAGAAGTGTGGAAAATTGCATTAACAAATGATACTAGACTAATGGACAGTTACTGATATTAGTTAAGCTTCAAACTGTATTGTTGAATTGATTTAATTGAACAGTAAGATAAGAGGAGATAGATGAACCATGGAGGATGGAGTGAAGGGGACCTCGATAATTGAACCAGCTAAAAGGATACGTTATTTGTCAGACTGCCATTATTATCTCACCTCAAATAAATATATCAAGGTCTCATCTTCTTACAAGTCATATCAAACATTCCATCGGCCATTAACATTAACATCAATTGTCCAATTATTTTCACCTTATCTGCAGGTACGGAACCTTCCACTGGGGAAAAAGAGTTTCAAAATTTTCATTTGCTTGCTTTTTATTTTTTCCGGATGATTTCTCACTGTTCATTTTCCAGATATGCTTCTTAACCACTATGAAAAATGAAAAAAAATAGGAACATATGGATCGATCATTTCCTAATACGAGCAAATGGATATTTTATTAGAGTAAATTATAAAATATAATAAATAGATAAATGGTGACCTTCGAACAGTTGGTAAGGACGTTTCATCATTATCTGGGGTCAAATAGTTCAAATTATGGGAGTTTTGCTATTGCTATAGATTGACTGACCGCCTAATGGTCCGTCGGCGTGCTCCTTCGGAATTTCTTTGTACCCCCTAAAAATAGGTTCCTGCTCTATAGCAGCAAGGGTAGGTCTAGGTCCCCTAACGTCAAGCAATAGAAAGCTTATGAAAGCGCGAAGATCATATCAATTGAAAGCTTAGCTTCACGTGCATGCAGGAAAGTCTCTGAGTCTTACAAATTAGCTTTTAGCTTATAGAGTAAAGGTCATCTCCAAACTCCATAATGCAAAAGTTTATAAAATGTAAAAATATAGAAGGCATTTATATGAATAAACTAATTTTTTAATTTTAATTTCTTAAATTTTCTATTTTTTTCTTCTAATTTTCATCACAAACCAAATATAAGTAGTTACTTTTAACATATATGTCTTTCTTCTTTCATTGCCAAATTTTTTATTCAAAAAAAGCATAAAAGAAACTAGGATTGAAAAGTTCATTAAAAAAAAATACCATCACCATATGTGTCGAGCTAGGAATGTAAATGAGGCAGGACTCGGAAGAGTTTGTAAATCAACACCCTCCGTATGTGAAGTGGAGTCCACCATACTTTGTGAAGAAGCTTGATAAGAAACAATAGGAGGTACAGACAGAAAGCGCTTGAAAGGAAAATGATTATGGTTTCTGGAACGAACATTTGGGTTCAACAAAACAACTCCACAGAGAGCTGCCAATTTTTGAATATAAAGGGTTTGTTCTCTCTCTCTCTCTCTCTCTATTTATATATATGAGATTAAAGTGATTTTGGTCTTCAGAGTAGGACGCTAACAACTTAGCAATTTGATCACCATTTGAAATATGCTCTGGTCAACGAGATGTGACTTCTGGAAGATAGCTACTGCTGTGGTTTACAGACTTTGGATTCCAATTACCAATTAATCATTCGTTTACATAAACACGACTAATCAATTAACTTTACCCCCACAAAAAACTTCAATTCAATCAAAACCCTAACTTCAAAGCCACAATTCATCGAAACATAAACATGCATGTGTGAGAGTATCAAAAGAGAGTGAAATTACCCAAATGAAGCAGAGAAGAGGAACTAGGAATTTCCCTCTTCACAACCCTCCACGGTGGTGGTGGTTCTCAACTGGCAGCAAAATGGGACAACGCTACTGGATCAATGGTGGCTCCAAGAGACGGCAGCTTGAGGTGCCGGTGGGTCTCCGAAGAAGACAGACAGAAGGAGAGAGACTGCTAGAGATGATAGAGGGAAGTTGGGTCGATGGTGGCTCCAGGCGACGGGCTTCAAGGGCTAGTGGGTCGCTAGAGAAGACAGTGGGAGGGAGAGAGATTGCCAGAGATGACAGAGGGAGGGAAAGAAATAAACCTGGATGCAAGCAAGAGAATAGGGGTTATTTAGTGGGGGAATTAAAGAAACCCGGATACAAGCGAGGAAAATTATTCTGTTTTTAGTTTCAGCCAAGATGTAGCCAAAACATGGAAGCCAAAACTTATTGGCTACCACAAAATCATAGTCATAGCCAAAACATGAAAGCCAAAAAACTATTGGCTACCAAGAAATCAAAGTCATAGCCAAATGGGGGAGGAAACTAGGATACAGCGAGGGACTAAGGGTTATTTTGCAGGAGAGGGAACTGAGAGGAGGAGAACTATTTTGTTTTTAGCTTTGGCCCACTAAATCTGTAATTAAAACATGGAAACCAAAAGTTTATTGGCTACCATAATATCATAGCCGTAGCCAAAACATGGAAGCAAAAAACCTATTGGCTACCAAAAAATCACAACAGTAGCCAAATGGGAGCCATATACTTCTTGCTATCGTTTTAATATCAATGGTTACTGCTAAATATTTGGCTCTATGTTTGGCTACAACTTTTGTTAGAAAGTGACTAATGATATTCTTTAACTTCGGTAATGAGACGTAGCCAAAAACCTTAGTAGCCAAAGGGCCTTTCTCTAATAGTAGCACCATATTCTTCAAAGTTTAAAGCCAATAAGAAATATTAACATTTGTTTTGACCATGTATTGTAGTTTGTTCTATCAACAACGGTGTCAATAGGATGAAAAATATCATGCTGAGATGTCATCCTAAATAAAAAGTGTATTGAGATAATGAAATACGAAGAAATAGTAGTCATAATCGAAATCAGAAGAGCCAAAAAACACAAGGAACCATTTCAGAAGGTGGAAGAAAAGACTTTTGTGATAGTTGTAGTGGTGTTATGACAAAGCATGCTCTAAAATAAAAATGCAAAAAGCTTTGATGCCATGTTGATAATTGTAAAATCCTAAGATAATAAATCCAAAGTCAACGAAAAACATCAGAGTTTTCAATTCTCCTTAAATTGTCAAATTACCTAAGAGGGAGACTTGAGGAGGAAGTCTACATGTACAATATCGACATAATTCCTTAAATGACATAATTCCTTACCTAGCAATATCGATTTTATGATCTAAAATCCACAATATAATCCCAATGTAAAAATCAAAACTTCAATGGTCAAAAAAATTCATTTCAACATATCTTCCAGCGTCTAAAAGGCCCCCTCAAACAACCCCACCAAAATTTTCAGAAAATATATATTTCATCTTATGTTCGAATTTTAACAATCTCTCTCAAATTAAACATAATTTAATACTTCTTAGAAATCATATAAATTCATCACTAAAAATATAATTGAATATCTTAAACTTCTCAAAGGCAAAACTAACTTCCGCCATGAATTCTTATTCTAAATATTCTTGATATTTCCTTACATACCAATAAAATCGCTTACATCTCGTAAACCTCTGTCCATACATGCTTAATGCTTAGAGTTTAAGATTCTGGAAAAAAATAACCACCAAAAGCATATATTTCAAACAGAACTCATACTCCGCAAATACATTATACAATCCTTTTATACATCTGGTTAAAACTAATAATCTAAATTTGAAACAAAATCTTTGATATATATATTTACATTACCAAACTCTCTTGTAATTAACAAACAAAAATATACTTCCAAAATTATAAACTAAACTCACTGCCAAACAAAGTACATTAATCTCTGAAGATTCTCTTGCTGATAAGGATCCACCAAATATATTTTTTATTTTTTGAGCTGCAAAAGCCTTTACACCCCGCAAAATTCGCGTCTATTTATAAATATACAAAAAACGTAAATGACGTAATTCCTTACCAACCATTATCGATTTTTATTATCTAAAATCAACAATACAATCCTAATGTAAAAATCAAACTTCTCTGGTCAAAAAAAATTCATATCAACACATCCTCCAGAAATCTTTGTTTCATCTTACATTCGTATATGAACAATCTTTTTCAAAACATAATTTATTACTACATAGAAATCATATAAATCCATTACTAAAAATAAAATTCACTATTTTCACCTTATTAAAAATAAAGTTTAATGAACTTTCGCTACGCACTCTTATTCTAAATATTCATGATATTTCCTAATATGACAACAAAATCACTTACATTTCTTAAACTCAAGTCTATACGTGCTTAATTCTTAAAAGATTAAAATTGTTGAAAATATAACCACCAAAAGCATATATTTCGGACAGAATTCAATACTCCGCAAATGCATTATAGAATCCTTTTATACATCTCAATAAAACTAATAACCTAAACCTGAAGTGAAATTTTATATAATACCAAACTTTCTGTGATTAATAAACACAAGTATACATCCAAATTTATAAAGCAAGTTGACTACAAAACAAATTGTATTTATCTTCCAAGATTCTTTAGCTAAAAAGGATCCACCAAATATTTTTTTTAAGCTACAAAAATCTTTGTACAATAATATTTGCTTCCAATTATAAATATCCTAAAACAACATAATTCCTTACCTACTAATATCGATTTTTATGATCTAAAATCTGCAACACAATCCCAATGTAAAATCAAACTTCTTTGGTAAAAAAAAAATCATCTCAACGTATCCTCCAATAACTCAATGGTCCCCCCAACCTACCACAGCTAACTTTCCAAAATATCTCTTCTCATACGTTCACATCTTAACAATCTTTCCCAAAACATAATTTATTACCCCATAGAAATCATATAAATCCATCACTAAAAATAAAATTCACTATTTTCAACTTCTTAAAGACCCAATCAACTTTTGCTACACTCTCTCATTCTAAATATTCAAGATATTTCCTATTACGATTACCAAAATCACTTACATCTCCTAAGCATAATTCCAAAAGTTTAAGATTCTCGATAATACAACCACCAAAAGTATATTTCAGACATAACTCATACTCCACAAATGTATTATACAATCCTTATATATATCTCGTTAAAACTAATAATCTAAACATGAAGCAAAATTTATATAACACCAAACCTCCCTGTGATTAATAGATGTAGATATGCATCCAAAATTATAAACTACACTGACTACAAAACAAATTAAACAAATTACATTTATCTCCCAAGATTCTCTTGCTAACAAGGATCCACCAAATATATAAATATATTTTTTTTGCTGGAAAAATCTTTGTATCCCCAATATTTGCTATCATTTATAAATATTCTAAAACTTAAAAGGACATAATTCCTTACCTACCAATATTGAATTTACATATCCTCCGGTGTCTGAATGGTTCCCTTAACCTACCACACCAAATTTTCAAAAAATCTGTATGAAATCTTAAGTTTGTATCTCAATAATCTTTCTCAAACAAAATTTATATATCCTTAAAAATCACATAAATCCATCACTAAAAATAGAATTCACTATCTTCACTTTTCAAACGCCAAACCAACTTTTGCGCACTCTCATTCTAAGATATTTCCTAATATGTTCACCAAAATCACTTACATCTCCTAAAATCATTTATATACAAACTTAATTCCTAAAGTTTTAAGATTCTCGATAATATACACACCAAAAGTATATTTTGGACATAACTCATAGTTCACAATGCATTATACAATCCCTTCATATATCTCATTAAAACTAATAATCTAAACCTAAAAATATATTTATATATATCTTATATAACACTAGACTTTCTTGTGAATAACAAATATAAATATACTTCCAGAATTATAAACCAAACTGACTCCAAACCTAGTTACATTTATCACCTAAGATTTTCTTGTTGACTATGATCCACCAAATATTTTTTTCTTTTTTAGCTACAAAAATCTTTGTACCCCATACATTTGTGTCCAGATCAAACTTCTCTGGTCCAAAAAAAAGTTATCCCACCATATCCTCTAGTGTCTGAATAGTCCACTCAACTTACCACATCAAATTTTCTAGAAAATCTCCACTTCATCTTATGTCCGCATCTTAATAATCTTTCTCAAACATAATTTATAACTAAGAAATAATATAAATCTATCACTAAAAATAAAATTCACTATCTTCAACTTCTAAAAAGCCTAACGAACTTTCGCCACCCATCTTTTACTCTAAAAATTAATGATATCTCCTAATATGACAACAAAATCACTTTCATCTCCTAAATCGATGTTTATACACTCTTAATTTTTTAAGTTCGAGATTCTTGAAAGTATAACCGCCAAAAGCATATATTTTGGACAGAACTCCTACTCCACAAATGCATTATACAATCCTTTTATACATCTTGTTAAAACTAATACTCTAAACCTAAAGCAAAACCTTATATAACACCAAACTTTCTTGTGATTAACAAACAAAAGTATGCTTCTAATATTATAAACCAAACTGACTACAAAATAAATACAAATTTTCTCCAAAAGTTCTCTTGATAATAAGAATCCAACAATTTTTTTTTTCGATACAAAAATTTTTGTACCTCCAATATTTGCATCCATTTATAAATATATACTAAATCATAAATGACATAATTCCTTGCCTACCAATAATGATTTTTATGATCTAAAATTGGCAATACAATCCCAATGTAAAAAAACAAACTTCTATGGTAAAAACAATTCATTTCAACATATCCTCCACTGTCTGAATAGCCCCCTTGACCTGCTACACCAAAATTTACAAAAAATCTCGATTTCATCTTACGTTAGCATGTTAAATTTCTCTCAAATTAAGCATAATTTATCACACATTAGAAATCATATATAAATCCATCACTACAAATATAATTTACTATCTTCTACTCCTCAAAGGCCAAACCCACTTCCGCCACGCATTGTTACTCTAAATATTCATAAGATTTTCTAATATGATTACACAAATCACTTACATCTCTAAACTCATGTCTAGACATGCATATAAAGTAAGATAAAAAATGTGATTTGACATGCAATGTAACAAAAACTAATTTTGAACGTTTAGATTTTGAAGGGAAGCAAATTCCCGGTAGGGGATATGTAATATCATTAACCTATGGTATTATTTATCCCCTATTTTAGGGCATAATCAGTGCAGTCTTAAGTTCTAATATTGTAATCCAAACACAGGACTAAAGTCAACTTGGTAAAAAATAGCCCTATCCCCCAAAGTAATCCAAGAAACAAACACAGCCTAAAAGTTAAACAACATAATTGCTTATCTACCAATATTGATTTTTATTATCTTAAAAACCTAATACAATCCCAATGTAAAGATCAAACTTCTATAGTCAAAAAAATTCATCTCAACATATCCTTAAGTGTCTAAATAATCTTTTCAACCTACCACACCAAAATTTCTGAAAAAATATCTATTTCATGTTACATTCTTATCTTAACAATTTCCCTCAAAACACAATTATTTACTCCTTACAAATATAAATCCATCACTAAAAATAAAATTCACTATCTTCAAATTCTCAAAAGCCCAATCAACTTTTGCTACGCACTCTCATTCTAAATATTCAAGATATTTCTGACTATGATTACCAAAATTACTTACATCTCCTGAACTCGTGTCTATCCACACTTAATTTCTCAAGTTTAAGATTCTCGATTACATCACCACCAAAAGTAAATATCGAACATAAATCACATTCCGCACATACATTATACAATTCTTTTATAAATCGCGTTAAAACTAATAATCTAAACCTAAATCAAAATATTATATAAAACCAAACTTTCTTGTAATTATAAAACATAAGTATACTTCCACTATTATAAATCAAACTGACTACAAAACAAACTACATTTCTCTCTCGAGATTCTTTTGTTAACAAGGATCCACCACATAGTTTTGTTTTTCGAGCTGCAAATATACTCTGCAAATGCATTATAGACCTTAGAAATCTTACAAATTCATCACTAAAAAAAAAATTCACTATCTTCAAGTCAAACACCCGACCAACTTATGCTACAAACTCGCATTATTAAGAATTAAAGATATTTCCTAATATGATTACCAAAATTACATACATATCCTGAACTCGTGTCTATCCACGCTTAATTTCTCAAGTTTAAGATTCTCGATTACATCACCACCAAAAGTGAATATCGAACATAAATCACATTCCGCAAATACATTATACAATTCTTTATACATCGCGTTAAAACTAATAATCTAAACCTGAATCAAAATATTATATAAAACCAAACTTTATTGTAATTATAAAACATAAGTATACTTCCAATATTATAAATCAAACTGACTACAAAACAAACTACATTTCTCTCTCAAGATTCTTTTGTTAACAAGGATCCACCACATATTTTTGTTTTTTGAGCTGCAAATATACTCTCCAAATGCATTATAGACCTTAGAAATCTTACAAATTCATCACTAAAAAAATAATTCACTATCTTCAAGTCCTCAAACACCCGACCAACTTCCACTACACACTCGCATTATTAAGAATTAAAGATATTTCCTAATATGATTACCAAAATCACTTTCATCTCCTAAACTCATGTCTATACAAACTTAATTCCTAAAATTTAAGATTCATGAAAATATAACATCAAAACTATAGTTCAGACAGAACTCAATACTCTGTAAATGTATTATATAATTTCTTTATACATCTCGTATAAACTAATAGTCCAAAACTGTAACAAAATCTTATAACACTAAACTTTCTTGTGATGAGTATAATTCAAAAATTATAAACTCAACTGACTACCTAGAAAGTTAACATCGTTCTCCCAAGATTCTTTTGCTAATAAAGATGCACCAAATACTTTATTTTTTTTGAGCTGTAGCAAACTTTACCAAGGCCAATTGTTCATGTGAATTATCTTTCCACTTTAATACACTTGATCTTAACATATCCTACAGTGTCTGAATGGTCCCTTCAACCAAACCCATCAAAATTTCTAAAAATCTCAATTTCATCTCACATTCACATCTTAATAATCCTTCTCAAAACATAATTCCTTACACCATAGAAATCTTATAAATGCAAATTCACATCTTAATAATCCTTCTCAAAACATAATTCCTTACACCATAGAAATCTTATAAATGCATCACTAAAAATACAATTTGCCATCTGCAACTTCAAAGGCTCAACTAACTTCCGCTACACACTCTTATTCTAAGGATTAAAGATATTTCCTAATGTGATTACCAAAATCACTATCATCCCCTAAACTCATGTCTACACACAATTCCTAAAGTTTAAGATTCTCAAAAATATAACCACCAAAACTATAAGTCAGATAGAACGCATATTCCACAAATGTATTATATAATTCCTTTATACATCTCGTAAGAACTAAAAGTCCAAACCTATAGCAAAATCTTATAATAACAAGCTTTCTTGTGATAAACAAAGGCATACTTCCAAAACTAAAAAATACACTGATTGAAAAACAAATTACATTTATCTCAAAAATTCTCTTGCTAATAAGAACCACCAAATATTTTTCTTGTCTGAGCTACAAAAATATTTGTTGCAAACTCTACCAAGGACAGTTGTTGATCCCAATTATCATTCCCTTTAATACATTTGATCTCAACATATCCTCCAATGTCTGAATAGTATCACACCAAACCATTCGCATCTTAACAATTATTTTCAAAACATAATTCATTACACCATAGAAATCATATAAAGTCATCACTAAAAATATAATTCACTATATTCAACTTTCCAAAGGCCAACCAACTTCCACTACGAACATTTAATTTAAATATTAATGATAATTCCTAATACGATTATCAAAACCACTTACATCTCCCAAACTTGTATGTTTACACAGTTAATTCTTAAAATTTAAGATTGTCAAAAACATAACCAGCAAAACTATGTTTTAGAAAGAACTAATACTCCACAAATGCATTATATAATTTTTTTATACATCTCATAAAAACTAATAGTCCAAACCTGCAGCAAAATCTTATAACACCAAACTTTCTTGTGATTAACATGGGTATACCTCCAAAATTAAAAGCTAAACTAACAACAAAACAAATTGCATTTTTCTCCCAAGCTTCCCTTTTTAATAAGGATCTTCCAATTTATGTTTTATTTTTTCCCATTGCCCTGCAAAATCATTGTAGCAAACTCTACCAAGGCCATTTGTTGATTCCAATTATCTTTCCACTCAAACACACTTAATCTCAACATATTCTCCACTGTCTAAATGGTCCCCTAAACGGACCACGCCAAAATTTGCAAAAACAATTTCCATTTCATTAATTTTTTCAAAACATAATTCATTACACCATAGAAATCATATAAATTAATCACTAAAAATATTATTCACGATCATCAAATGCTCAAAGGCCCATCCAACTTCCGCTACTCAATTATTATAAATATTCATGATATTGCCTGATATGATTACCAAATAATTTACGTATCCTAAACTCATGTCTATACACATTTAATTCTAAAGTTTAAGATTCTTGAAAATATAACTATCAAAGTTATATTTCAGATAGAATTCACGCTCTGCAAATTGTATTATATAATTCCTTCATACATCTCATAAAACCTAATACTCCAGATCTATAGTAAAATCTTATAACGCCAAACTTTCTTGTGATAGTTCCAAAATTATAAACTAAACTAACTACAAAACAAGTTACATTAATCTCCCAAGATTCTATTGCCAATAAAGATCCTCCAATTTTTTTTTTCTTTGCATTGAGCTGCAAAACCATTGTAGTTAACTCTACCAAAGCCGTTTGTTCATCCCAGTTGCCTTTCCACTCTAACACACTTGATCTCAACATATCCTCTAGCATCTAAATGGTCCCTTCAACCTACCATAAATCTTACGTTCGCCCCTTAACAATCTTTCTCAAAACATAATTCATTAAATATTAGAAATTTTATAAATTAATCACTAAAAATCTAATTCACTATCACCAACTACTCACAGGACCAACCAAATTCCGCTACGGACTCTTACTCCAAATATTCATGATATTTACTGATATGATTCCCAAAATCACTTACCTCTCCTAAACTAATGTCTATACACACTTGATTCTAAAGTTTAAGATTCCTGAAAATATAACTACCCGAACAATATTTCAAACAAAACTGATACTCCGTAAATTCATTAAATAATTCTTTTACACATCTCGTAAAAACTAATAGTCCAAACCAGTAGCAAATCTATTAACACCAAACTTTCTTGTGATCAACAAACATAGGCATACTTCCAAAATTATAAACTAAACTAACCACAAAACAAATTACATTCAACTCCCAAGATTCTCTTGTTAAAAAGGATCCCCAAATTTTTTTTTTTTTTTTTGTTTAGCCGCAAAAATCGTCCTAGGAAACTCTTCCAAAGCCATTTGTTTATCCCAATTACTTTTCTACTCTAATACACTTAATTTTAAGATATCCTCAGTGTCTGAATGATCCCCTCAACCTATCTTACCAAAATTTAAAAAAAAAAAAAATTCTCAATTACATCTTACGTTCGCTTCTTAACAAATTTTCCTAAAACATAATTCATTACACCTTAGAAATCATATAAATTCATCCCTAAAAATATAATTTACTATCACCTCTTATTCTAAATATTCATGATATTTCCTCGTATGATTATTGCTAAACTCATGCCCATACACACTTAACTCTAAAGTTTAAAATTCTTGAAAATATAACCACTAAAAACAAAACTCAATACTCCGCAAATGCATTACACCAAACTTTCTTGTAATTAATAACCATCTCGTGCCAGTTAAGGATCTTCCAACTTTTTGTTCTAATTGAGTTGCAAGACTCATTGTAGCAAACTTTACCAAAAGCCATTTGTTCATCCCAATTGCCTTTACACTCCAATACATTTAATCTCAACATATCCTCCAGTGTTTAAATGGTCCCCTCAGCCTACCATACCAAAATTTCCAAAAAAAAGAACCTCCATTTCATCTTAGGTTCGCCTCTTGACAATCTTTCTCAAAACATAACTCATTGTACATTTTAAATCATATAAATTCATCACTAAAAATATAACTCACTATAATAACTTCTCAAAGACCCAACAAACTTCCAATACGCACTCTTAGATATTCAAGATATTTTCTAATACGATTACCAAAATCACTTGCGTCTCCCAAATTTATGTCAATACACACTTCCTAAAGTTTAAGACTCAAAAATATAATCACCAAAATTATAGTTCAAATAGAACTCATACTCCACAAATGCATTATACAATTCTTTTATACATCACATAAAAACTAATAGTCCAAACCAGTAGCAAAACCTAATAACACCATACTTTCTTGTGATTAACATGTGTACGCTTCCAAAATTATAAATTAATCTGACTACAAAACAAATTACATTTAGCTCCGTGACTTCTACAAATTTTCTTTTTTCATTTAGCTGCAAAAATAAATTGAGCAAACTCTACCAAAGCCATTTCTTTATCCCAATTACCTTTCCACTAAAATACAATTAATCTCAATGTATCCTCCAGTGTTTAAACGATCCCCTCAACCTACCACACCAAAATTTCCCCAAAAAAAAAAAAAAAATCTCCATTTAATCTTACATTCACCTCATAAAAATATTCCTCAAATCATAATTCATTAAACCTTAGAACTCATATATACTCATTCACCAAAATATAATTCAGTATCAACTTTTAAAGACCCAACCAACCTCGGGGACACACTCCTATTCTAACTATTCATGATGCTTTCTAATATGATTACCGCTGAACTCACGCCTATAAAACCTTAATTCTAAATTTCAACGTTCTCGAAAATATAACCCAAAAAAAAAAAAACAAAACAAAACAAAACTCATACTCCACAAATGCATTACACCAAACTTTCTTGTGATTAACAAACATAGGTATACTTCCAAAATTATAAACTAAACTAAGTACAAAACAAATTACATTTATCTCCAAAGATTCTCATGCATATAACAATCCTCCAATGTTTTCTTTTTTCTTTTTTTTTTTTCCATTGAGCTGCAAAAATTATTGTAGCAAACTCTAGCAAGCCCATTTGTTCATCCCACTCATATTTTCATCCTAACACATTTAACCTCAACATATCTTCCAACATCTGAATGTTCCCCTCAATCCACCACACCCAAATTTCCAAAAAAAAAAAATCTCCATTTAATCTTACGTTCACCTTTTAACAATCTTTTTCAAAACATAATTCATTACACCTTAAAAATCATATAAATTCATCACTAAAAATATAATTCACTATCATCAACTTTTCAAAAACCCAACCAACTTCACTCCGTAGTCTTATTCTAAATATTAACTATATTTCTTGATATGATTACTGCTAAACTCATGACTATACACAATTCTAAAGTTTAAGATTCTCAACCACCAAACAATAGAGCTCATACTCCGCAAAATGCATTACATCAAACTTTTTTGTGATTAACAAAAATAGGCATACTTTCAAAATTATAAACTAAACTAACTATAAAACAAATTAGATTTATCTCCTAAGATCCTTGGGCTAATAAGGGGCCTCCAATTTTATTTTTTTTCATTTAGCCGCGGAAATCCTGGTAACTCACTCCACTAAGGCCATTTGTTTTTACACTCTAATATACTTAAATCCCCACATATCCTCTAGTTTTTAAATGATCCCCTCAATCTATCACACCAAAATTTCCCAAAAAAATCTCCATTTCATCTTACAATCGCCTCCTAACAATGTTTCTCAAAACATAATTCATTACACTTGAAAAATCATATAAATTCATCACTAAAAATACAATTCACTAAAATCAACTTCTCAAAGACCCAACCAACTTCCGCTACGCACTCTTATTCAAAATATTCATAATATTTCGTAATATGATTACCAAAATCACTTGCATCTCCCAAACTCATGCCTATACACTTTTCCAAAAGTTTATCCCTAAAACTATATTTCGGACAGAACTGGTACTCTGAAAAATGCATTATACATTACGCCTATAAAAAGTAATAGTCCAAACCAGTCGAAAAGTCTAACAAGACCAAACTTTTATATGATTAACAAACATAGGTAAAATTTCAAGATTATAAATTAATCTGACAACAAAACAAATTACATTTATCTCCCAGGATTCTCTTGTAACTCAGGATCCTCCAATCTTTTTTTTGTTTTTTTGTTTTCATTGAGCTACAAAAATCATTTGAGCAATCTCTACCAAAACCATTAGTTTATCGCAATCACTAAAACACAATCTCAATAGATCCTCCAATCACTAAATGATCCCGTCAACTTACTACACCAAAACTTCTCCAAAAAAAAAAAAAAATCTCAATTTCATCTTATGTTCACCTCTTAACAATCTTTCTTAAAATATAATTCATTAAACCATAGAAATCATATAAATTCATCGTTAAAAATATAATTAACTATCATCATCTTTTCAAAGACCCAACCAACGTCCGCTGCGCACTCTTATTCTGAATTTTCATTAGATTTCCTTATATGATTACGACTAAACTCATATCTATACAAACTCAACTCTAAAGTGTAACGCTCTCAAAAATATCACGACCAAAAAACAAAACTCATACTCCATAAATGCATTACACCAAACTTTCTTGTGATTAGCAAACAGAGGTATACCTCAAAAATTATAAATTAAACTGATTACAAAACAAATTTCATTTATCTCCCAAGATTCTCGAGCATACAAGGATCCTCAATGTTTTTTTTTTTTTTTTCTCAATGAGCTGCAAAAATTTCTGTAGCAAACTCTACCAAGGCCATTTGTTCATCCCAATTACTTTTCCACTCTAATACACTTGATCTCAACATATCCTCCAATGTCTAAATGGTTCCCTGAACTTACCACACCAAAATTTCTAAAAAAAATCTCCATTTCATCTTGCATTTGCCTCTTAACAATCTTTCTCGAAAGATAATTCATTACAGCTTAGAAATCATATAACTTCATCACTAAAACTATAATTCACAATCAACAACTTTTCAAAGACCCAACCAAATTTCGCTACGCACTCTTATTCTAAATAGTCACTATATTTCCTCATATGATTCTTGCTAAACTCATGTTTATACACACTTAATTCTAAAGTTTAAGATTCTCGAAAATATAACCACCTAAAAAACAACACTCATACTTAGCAAATGCATTAAACTAAACTTTCTTGTGATTAACAAACATAGGTATACTTCCAAAATTATAAACTAAACTAACTACAAAATAAATTACATTTCTTTCCCAAGATTCCCGTGCATCTAAGGATCCTCCAATGTTTTTTTTCTTTTTTTCCACTGAGCTGCAAAAATTATTGTAGCTAACTCTACTAAGGCCATTTGTTCTTCCAAACTACCTTTCCACTCTCATACACTTTATATTATCCTTTAGTGTCTAACACTCCACAAAATCTACCACACAAAAATTTCCAAAAAAATTCTGCATTTCATCTTACGTTCAACTCTTAACAACCTTTCTCAAAACATAATTCATTACATGTTAGAAATCATATAAATTCATCACTAAAAATATAATTCACTATAATCAATTTTTCAACGACCCAACCAACTCCTGCTATGCACTCTACCTCAAAATATTCATGACATTTCCAAATATGATTACCAAAATCACTTTCATCTCCCATATACTCATGTCCATGCACACTTCCTAATGTTTAAAATTCTAGAAAATAAATCCACCAAAACTATATTTCGAACATAACTCATACTCTGCGAATGCATTATATAATTCTTTTATACTTCTCGTAAAAACTATTATTTCAAACCAATACCAAAATCAAATAACACCAAACTTTGTCGTGATTAACAAATAGAACTATACTTCCAAAAATATAAACTAAATTGACTACAAAACGAATTACATTTGTCTCCCAAGATTCTCTTGCTAATAAGGATCCACCAAAATATTTTTTTATTTTTTGAGCAGCAAAAATCTATGTAGCAAACTCTACCAAGGCCAGTTGTTCATCCCAATAATCTGTCCACTCTAACACACTTAATCTCAACATATCCTCCAGTGTCTTAATGGTCTCGTCAATCTATCACAACAAAATTTTCGAAAAAGAAGTATTCATTTCCTGTTACGTTCGCCTCTTCACAATCATTCTCAAAACATAATTCACTACACGTTAGAAAACATATAAATTCTTCACCAAAAATATAATACACTATAATCAACTTTTCAAAGACCCCACCAACTATTGCAACGCACTCTTAT
>JAVXUM010000030.1:28154152-28164404 GCA_035590655.1 Pouteria glomerata
TAATTTATATAATGAAATAAAAAATAAATAATTTTTAAAAATTTTCAAACGTTTATATCAAATCAGCAGATTGGATAATTGATAATAAATCTCTGGGGCCACAAATATGTAGATTGTTTCTCTTGATCAGAAGAACCTCAAAAGTCAATGCGGTGAATCAAGAGGGTGTTCTTCGAGGTGGGACAAAAAACCTTTTTCTCTGCAAATTTGCACTGATGAACTTTTGGAATGCTTTTTTCTTCTCTTGAAAAATAATTATATATAATTATTCTATTTCTTTTCTTATAATTAATACTGTTATTTGGTAGGTTGTCGTTTTCTAAGGCTCCTTCATCCCAATATTGTCTCAGCATTACTCAGGATAAGGAAAAACATTCTAATAAAACAAGCCTTTAATTGATGGTGTCGCAAATAATGTTATTGTCAAAGACGTCCTTTTTATTGCTTTCACACTGCACCCAGGGTAATGATATTTTGTGTGAATTCTTCTTTGATTTCACAGACTGCCCTGCATTAAATGGACAGTGAAGAAACGCTATATATTTTAACAGCTGAAATGTTATTATTTATTTATTTTTGGTTGGGGGGTAGGTACTGGGAAGAAAATTTTTCCACCATCTCATGGCATTTGCATTAACTCCTCTTTAAGAGATTTCTTAAAAACAAAATAAAACATGATTTTAGAGATTATTTATTTAAAAATATTATATATTAAGGTTTTGTTTGACATTTCTAGAGCTACTTAACTTTTTTTGTCTTTTTTTTTTAAAATGACTAACTTACCCTCGTACATTTTATTTTTTTTTTTAAATTATGAAGGGCAAAACTGTCAAATTAACAAAAAATTAAAAAGTTAGTTTTTTTTCCTTCTCAAATACAAAAAAAGCTAGTTTTATTTGTAGTTAGTTAGTAACTAGTTAAAAAAAAAAGGTAGCTATTTTACTTCCCAAACTAAGCCTAACTGCTTTAAATAATTCTTTACAATAGAAAATATTCTGATGATTCTTTCAAGATCCTTATAGCTAGCGCAAGCTAGTTGATCATGCTGAAGCAGCTTAGCTAGAACTTGTGGCAAATTTGTGGAGGTTTCAAGGTCTTTATCATGACAATTGGGTTTGGGTATGTACCAAACTTCGAACTTTTGAACGAACACAACTAGACTATGACAGCCGTCAGAACTCACATGAGAATGACAGTAGCCAATGGCTAGTACATGGGGGAAGTAAATATGTAACCCCCCTACTGTAATCTCATCAACTAATTGCTTGTGATGAGTTCACAGCTAATTTATGCGATGGCGGAGAATATTAGGTTAGATTTTGTTGGGAAAGGGAATGAGGCAAGTGTAAAGTAAACTTAAGGATGTGACTGGAATAAATATGATGGTGAAAAATAATATGTTTGGCATGCATAGTGAATGAGCTTAAAGGTATGAGTCGTATATATTTGATAGAGTAAAATAAAAGATAGAATAAAATGAGAATAGAAAGTAAATGTGATGCAGGCGGTCCTCTAATGGAAGGTGACTGTTCATACCTTTGTCCCACATTACTTGGATGAGAAGTTATGAAGTGCCTTATATATGTAAGTGTTATCTCTACCTAATAGATCGGTTTTTTGGGTTAGAGTCCACTTGTATCAATTTAGTATCAGAGCAGGTCCAAGTGAAAAATATGTGGGATCACACGAGACGTGTGTCTGTGAGAGGGGAGGTAATGATGCAGGTGGTCCTCTGGTGGTAGATGACTGTTCATACCTTCGTCCCACATTGTTTGGGTGAGAGGTTGTGAATATACAAGTGTCATTTCTACCTAATAGATCAGTCTTTTAGGTTAGAGTCCATTTGCATCAAAATGCCGATGTTACTTTTACATAAAAAAAAAAAAAAAAATCAAGCTTTCAAGTAATAAAATAAGTGTAATTTTGTAGATGTTCGCCCAATCATTCTTCACCTAGGGAATAAACAATTCTCATTAGTTTTGGAGAGGATGGTTTTTTCTCCCATTGGGAGAATGAAGAGTGAAATGAGCATGACATTCTACCCTTTAAAAAGGCAACCAAATAAGATAATGTCATACTCATTTCATGCTTATTTTACCCAACCAAATGTAACTATCAATAGTCTTAGATCCACCTACTAGATTTTTGGGGTGGGCATTGTGTTTGCATTCACTCTTGCATTTATTATTCCAGATGATTCATATGCCCTAACTGCTAATTTTCAGCTCGCGTTTTCTTTAACGTGCTTTAAATTAGATTTCTTTACCTGAAAAGAGGTACGACAATAACACGGTTTTGTTTTGTTTTTTTTTTTTACAGATCAATCACTTTAAATGAATAAATCCACCATGCATTCTTATTATTAAAGTGCCAATGACGCATTATTTTGGGAAAATTATTGTGATAAACAAGCATTTCCATTATATACAGTACTCGAGACTTTTAGTTCAATTAGTTTGGATATTAGTTCTGCCTATTGTTCTTCAAAGTGGTTGGGTTAATATGGTCATTACTTTATGCATTTTGCTCAAGTTTTAGATTAACTTAATTATGTAAATACATTTTTGCAGTTTGTGGTTTGTTGCCTTTTCTTTCCCTCAAAAATAAGTTTAGTGTTGTCAACCTACATGTTTTGGCATTTGACACCATGTTTGAAAAAGGAAAATTATAATCTGATACAGAAATTTCCCAGAATAAGTTGTCATAGATTTTAAGCTTATGAAAATATATAATTGCAAATCGAAGCTAAAACATCATTCTGACGGCTTATTTTGGCAGAACAGTATCACTCTTTCAAGACCAAATTACATAAAGAACATTGCTAATTGTCAGTGTATTTTTTTCAGAAGAATCTGGCAAATCCGGACAAACTATCAAGGTTGTCGGCACTGCAGTTGGTGTTGGTGTTGGTGTTCTACTAGTTGGATTAATTATATTTTTTGTGTGGAAGAGAAAGAAAATGCAAAAGGTACTGGGTGAAAGAATAGACCATAGAGGTACTAGCTACTAATAAACTTGCATGCTCTTTCTTAAAATTAGCATGGTGCTGCAACATTCTCCTTCTCTGACTCTGTGTATCTCTTATTATTTAAAAACAGGTTCTCACGAAAGAAGTCAAGATTTCCTGCTAAATGAAGGGATTATTGTGAGCAAACGGGATTATTCGAGTGAAAGCACAATGGATGAATTAGAGTTGCCATTATTTGACTTTGGCACCATTGCAATGGCTACTAACAATTTCAGCGACGAAAATAAATTGGGACAAGGGGGTTTTGGCTGTGTTTACCAAGTAAGATTCATGATTTTTTTTTTTTTTTTTTAAATAGAAAATCACAAGGATATATATCCCCAAAGATGCTTATGACAATGTTTGGGATGGAAATACTAGGGTATGGTGGAAGGTCAAAAAATGGCTGTGAAGAGACTCTCAAAGAATTCTGGGCAAGGAATAGAAGAATTCAAGAATGAGGTTAAGTTGATTGCAAGGCTTCAACACAGGAATCTTGTTCGTCTCCTTGGTTGCTGCATTGAGATGGAAGAAAAGATCCTGATATACGAATACATGGAAAATAAAAGCTTGGATTGCATTTTATTCAGTATGTTCCTCTCAGTATTTCTATGTAATCAATTTGTGTTAACTGCTTGTTCCTTAAATTAAGCTAAAAAAAAAAAAAAAAAAGAGTAAACTTGTTTCCTTCATATCTAACTGAAAATTTTTAATTCTTTTAGATAAACAGAAATGCTCATTACTGGATTGGCAGAGGCGTTTTAACATCATTTGTGGGATTGCCAGAGGACTTCTTTATCTTCACCAAGATTCCAGATTTAGAATTGTTCACAGAGATCTTAAAGCTAGTAACATACTACTTGATAAAGAAATGAGTCCAAAAATATCAGATTTTGGCATGGCAAGAATTTTTGGAGCAGATCAGGCTGAGGCAAACACAAGGAGAGTAGTTGGAACTTAGTAAGTACACCATATCCAATATTTTGTTACTCCTCACTAGGAAAAAAATAAAATAAAATAAAAAAAGTAAAATATCACCACCTCATTAACCATTTTTGAGTCATGTAGTGGGTATATGTCTCCGGAATATGCAATGGATGGGATTTTTTCAGTGAAATCCGATGTCTTCAGTTTTGGCGTATTAGTGTTGGAGATAGTAAGCGGAAAGAAGAATAGGGGATTTTATTATGCAAACCAGGAGCTTAACCTTCTTGGACATGTAAGTGTGACAAATCTTTTGATAATTTTACTCTTGATATCTGCATTTCTAAATGGTGGTGGTGACTGAAAATAGAAAATGTTTTACAATCAAAGTATTTATTTTTTCAAAAAAATTGCAACATAATTATGTGCCAATGTCATTTGGGTAATGAAAAACTTAGTTGGGTTATTTTTTTTTGGAAGCGAAAGACCTACAAAATTACTACATCATTTTGGTAACTTTTTCTCTAAAATTTTGTAGTTATAGAGCACTTATAGTTACTCTGACTGAAAATTTATACTGAAATGGGTGGAAGGCATGGAGGCTATGGAAAGAAGGGAAGGGATTGGAACTAGTGGACTCTAATGTTGGTGATTCATATTCCGCCGGTGAGGTGTTGAGATGCATTCAAGTTGGGCTCTTATCCGTCCAAGAACGAGCAGAGGATAGGCCGACCATGTCATCTGTGGTCCTCATGTTGAGCAGTGAAAGTGCATCAATGTCACAGCCTAAAAATCCTGGATTTTGTCTAGAAAGGCAACCTTTTGAAACAGATTCATCCTCGAGCAAGCAAGATGAATCATGCACTGTGAACCAAGTCACCGTTACCATACTCGGTGGCCGGTAGCAAGAGCTCTGATCTCCTCCGGTATAATTGTGTATCTCAAGTTTTATTTTTTTTTAAGGGCTAATTGTCTTAGCACTCCCTGTACTTAAGTCCGTTTACATTTTTATCCCCTTAACTTTAAAAATATGCACTAATAACTCATGTACTATACGTAAAAGTGCAACAATAGATGCTATTTAGTTAAGTTGTAAAAAGTCAATTCTGCCCCCAACTGCAACTCTTTCAATGTTGACTGAGATCCTAAGTGCACCCTAATAGTGAATGGGGGTAATTACCCACAATCTCTAACTAAGAAGCACCCTAATAGTGACCATTTGCAGCCTTGAAGTCTCTTAGTAGTGATTGAGCACTACCGTGGCTGAAAGAGGAAGAGAAGAAGATGGGTTTAATTCAAAAAAATTTAATAAAATGAGTTTGATTTAAATCTAAGAAGCACCTATGTTCGTTGGAAGACGACGGGTATAGTTTTATTTGGTTTTTTTAACTATGTTATATGCTAACGTTAGATATATACATATATTTATATATATATATCAACGGGAAGGTCGGGGAAGAAGATGAACTCAAGGATATTTTAATCATTTCACATTGAAATTTCAGCCAACATTTCAGACCAGTAGGCGTGTAAGCCACGAGCAGTTAAATTTTACAAATCCGTTAATTGTTGCACTTTTATGTATAATAAAGGGGTTATTAGTGTACATTTTTAAAGTTGAGGAGATAAAAATGTAAACGGACTTTAGTATAGGGGGTGTTAAGGCAATTATCCCATTTTTTTTTTTATTTATTTATTTTTTCTTTCTGTCTTTAATTTGGTTTTATTTCCTCCTTTTAAGAGAATTTGTTAGTATGTCTATTCCTTTGTGTAAGATCATCCAGATAGCTTTTTTTGATATACAACATACATGGTTGATCAGTAAAACAACTTCAATATTTTTCTGATTACGTAGGTTACATCAAACTGTTTTTTTTTTTCCCTTCATTTTTTGGGGATCTGCAGAAATATATTTCTTTAACAATTTAAGAAAATTTTACTTTGAGCTTCCTTTGTATGAAGGAATTCAGTGATCGGTGTATTTTATTAACATAGCTTTCATTAGATTGATTACTGGAGGTATGTAGATTGAGATGATGATAGAATAAAGAATTATTCTATATGACACACAGGGCTTACAATTCTCCCAAACCGAGGTGGTGCAATTCACTTCTAACCAATTCTTCCAAATAGGTTAATGAAAATCCTGGAAGTGACAATTGTGAAAGGGGTTCCATTGTTTTTCCCCCTCCCATTTTCTGAAAATATGAAGTATATCTTCCGACACAGAGCTTACAATTCTCATTATCTAGAATATGAAGCTGGAATCTGTAGACAATAGTCATCAATTTATAAAGTTTAAGAAGCTATATAAACATCCTAATTTCAAGGAAATTTTTAGCTTCCAATCCAATTCCATGCACCCAAATAATCAACAGAGTCCTGAAAGAGAATAGCAGTTGATTTAATGGAAAACGGAATCCAATGTGTTTATATACACGAAAGTTAGTAACAAGTACATGACTATTTTTTTACCACATTTTGAATACCAGGTTAGAGATTTTGTGAAACTTTAGGTCTCTTCACGGAGGTTAAAAATCTTATTTACCAACAAACTACCACAGCAGCCGGGACTGATTGCATAAATAGAGAAGGGCCTGGCAGTGGCACCACCATTTGCTCCAACTTGAACAATACTGGGTGTACAAAACACCTCAACAACCTAAAATCCGAATCAGTCCAATTTATTTGAGTCGGTTTAATTCTATTACTAACTGGATTGGACTGTAAATAAGTTGACTTCAAAATTTTCAGGCCCTATATTTTTGACTGCCTTTTCATTTTTTCACAAAGTTTACCGTACGTTACTGATGCAAAAGTAATAGAAATAGAATCGAACCGACTTCTATAAGAAGCAATTTAATTTGAAGACAATTTTAATATTAATAAAAATATTTCGATTCTAGACATATAGTGTGAACCACTTACCAAAAAAAAAAAAAAAAAGAAAAGTAAACCCCGACTACGCACATCCCTTGCTGGGTCACGGAGTCTAAAATGGCGAACCCATTTGTCAACCAACTCCTGTCTAACCCTGACCATTCCACGCCAGAAAAAGACCTCCGCGAAGCTCAGGTTATGTCAACAAGATTTCTTAAAATTTGCAAAAGCGAAAAACAAAAAGCTTTTAATTTCAAATTTCAAAACCTCGCAAAAATGGGTCTCCTGCTACCGCTTGCAATCCATTACATACTCATCTCTCTAATCTCCTGCACTTCAATAGCATCGTCAGACACCTTAGCACCAACCCAGAACCTCACAGATGGTCAGACCCTAGTCTCCTCCAATCAAAGGTTCGAACTTGGCTTCTTCAGTCCAGGCAATTCGAGCAACCGTTACTTGGGCATATGGTACCACAACCTCCCCCTCACGGTGGTTTGGGTGGCCAACAGAAACCGCCCGATCACCGGAAAATTCGGCCGCCTAACTCTCGCCGGAAACGGGACTCTTCTTCTTTATAACAAGTCTATGGACATCGCCTGGTCTTCCCCAAATGTGACAGCCGTGGCTAGTACTCCAATCCTGCAATTGTTAGACTCAGGTATGGTTTTAAAAGAAGGTTTTTTCGAAGATTTGTTTTGTTATCCAACGGCAACTATGCTAAATTTTAATTATTTTATACTCTGTGTTTCTGACCCTTTGATTCGCCGATTATATGCTGTTACTTAAAATCACGTGCTCAGGAAATCTTGTGGTCAAAGATCAGAAAATTGATGACGTGTCTGATGGTCATTTTGTTTGGGAGAGCTTTGATTACATGTCCCATACTTTATTACCGGGCATGAAACTTGGGTGGAAGCTAAAAATCGGCCTGAACCGGTTGATGACGTCCTGGAAGAGTGGTGAGGATCCGTCGGAGGGAGATTTCACCTTTAGTTTAGACCCGCCGGAGTCGCCTCAATTGGTTCTTCGGAAGAGATCAGAGAAACAGTACAGGTGGGGTCCATGGGATGGTCTCAGATTCAGTGGCAGCAATGAGCTGAAGACGAATCCAGTTTTCAAACCCATGTTCAGTTCTAATCCTGACGAGGTCTATTACACCTATGAAGTGTTGAATGAATCAGTACTATCTAGGTAAGTTTCGTTTGACCGCGATTATTTTTACTGTTTATTTATGTTTATAAATTTTTAAAAATTAGCCAACAAAAATATATTTTTTAAATCAATTGAATTTACCTCTTAAATTTATGTCAGATAAACAGTTAACCAACCAACCGTAACTAATAATATTTCACCCTCCGTAATTAGGTTTGTGATCACACAGCTGGGCTCGGTTCAGTACTTCACCTGGCGAAATGAAGAGTGGGTCATGATGGTGACCCTTAATAGGGACTATTGCGACAGATACGGCATGTGTGGACCATACGGAAATTGCTTCAGTCCGGACGATATAAATTGCCGGTGTTTGAAGGGTTTTACGCCAAAGTCACCGGAGGACTGGCGGTTGATCGATCGGTCAGACGGGTGTAGGCGGAGACACGAGCTGAATTGCAGCAATGGAGATGGGTTTGTGAAGTATAGGGGGTTGAAGCTGCCGGATCATTCGGTAGGGTGGAAAAATTACAGCAAGTGGGAGTGCCAGACTGAGTGTTTGCGGAGGTGCAATTGCATGGCTTATACTAATATTAATGTCAGTGGAAATGGGCTGGAATGTGTGGTTTGGTTGGATGAGCTGATTGATATTCGGAATTTTCCTGATGGAGGAGAAGAGCTTCACATAAGAATGGGGAGAGGGGAACTAGGTATGTGTACGGTTCATTTTTTGCAGTTATTTAAAATATACATTAACTAGTTATTTAGAGTATTCTTTCCTCAACCAAATCATCTCACCCAAACGGTCGTTTCTCTGCCTCATCACTTTTTAGATAAATAATAAAAGTTGGATTTAGGATTACTCGTATAAATAATATCCAAATAATAAAATTATTTATATAATAATACAACTCGTCTATCTCCCAAAAGTAAGGGCTAATTTTGTTTTATAACTATTAATAGATGATATTTATTGGAGAGAGAATTTTGCTTACAAGGTATTAGTTTAAATGTTAAGCTATTTGACATTGAATTTCACATCACTATTTGTGATCAATTAATGGTGATAGTTCAATAATATTTTCAAATATATTTGATTTTTACATAGATTTTTTTTTAAACTATTTGTAAGTTAAATTACATTTTTGTATCTTTAGATACGGATAATTTTCAGTATTTTTATATTTTCAAGCCAAACTTCTAAATTTTTTGAGTAAGACTCCTTTTAAAGTGATGAAAAATACTAAAATCATTGAAAAATATTAAAAATTTTTAAAACTTATGTATTTTTTATTTCATTATATAATTACAAATACATAATTTTTATCAAATTTTATTATTTTTTATCATTCCAAACACCCCTTAAATAACACAAAAACTTAGTCAAACTTGAGTAAGTCCCACAAAATTGCGGTTTGGTGTCCACCCCTACTTGTTACTATTAGAGTTGAATCAAACTCAAACTCGAGTTAGGCTTTTAATCAGGCCCAAGGCCGACTCCTCTCGGACACGGGGGCCTATTTTCTTTCTTGAGCCCAGTCCACACAGTGATGCTCAGACCTCAAACTCATCCAATAGGGCCAAGGTAATGTAAAAAATAATACCACATAAAAAATAAAAAAATTATTTATATTGTATATAATTAAAATCTTATATGTAAAATATAAAATATTCATTCTAGACAAAGTCTGGCTGGGTAGATCGTTTTTCTGCAAAAACCAAGTTTGCCGGAAAAATGCATTGGGCTTATTTTTAGCCTGGCCCATTAAAGGAGTTTATACCCATCAAAAGTCGGGCTGATCCAGTTAGACCGAATGATCCTTCAACCCTTGGTCAGCTCTAGTTAGTATTCACTAGTAGGACACTCAAAACAAATCAAATAGTTGGGTTCGTGTTCGATTTGCTAAAAATTGGTTTAAAATTGATTTGTTATAAAATCCAGTCACATTTCAAAATAAAATAATTTGTTTCTTAAATTTGATTTGAGGAACTTGACTCAAATCAAAATTTGCTAATTTTTTTTCAACTTTACTGTTTTTTTTTTTTTTTTAATTTTATTCACTTCTTATCCACTTTTTTCAACTTTAAGGCTATGTTTGATTCACAATTTTTTATAAAATTTTACTAAATTTTAATTACTTTTGATATTTTCTATCAATTAAATTTTAACACATATCACCTTTATATCAAATGAATTATTTTTTTATTATATTTTTTGTCAAATTTTTTTATTCTAAATATCCCGTAAATAATTTTTTTTAACATTCTCTAACGTTTTTAAATTTTTAT
>JAVXUM010000030.1:28220529-28231840 GCA_035590655.1 Pouteria glomerata
CTTTTTATACATATATAACATATATATTTTCAATAAAATATATTTTTATTTTTATAAAATGATGATTTTAGAAAAAAACTATTCTTCAAAATGGGTCGGTCCGCGGGTATATAAATCTGATTGGATCTTACAAATTAGATCCGATTACTTTTGGATCTGGATCAGATTCATTATAATTGGATTTGGATCTAATGGATTTTCTCCAAATCTAATTTAGATCCGTCCCATTGACAGGTCTACTTGTAGGCTCATTTTCATTAATTTCTAGTGCACGAGGAGATCATTTTCAGTAGTATTTTGTATTACCGAACAATATATATAGGTGTGTTGGTTGGAAATCTCTCGCTATTGTTACAATTGAATTGAAAATGCACAAGAATTGCTCAATATTTAGTTTATATCAAATTATAAAACTAAGTTTGGCAGATTTACTTTATTTTATTTTTATTTTTGAGGGAGGAAGTCTCAAAACCTCGTCAATGGTGGTGAATAAGAGGCAATCTCCTCCCGCGCCCCAACCCCCACTAATTAATTAAAGTATAATTAATGCCATGTATGCCTTTTTTTTTTTTCGATGTGACAATTAATGATCCGTGGAAGATTAAACTTACAGACTTGACGGCCACAGATTAATTGAGGAAAAAATTATAGTGTGATACTCAAAGTGGATCAATAACCAAAAAAAAAAAAGAAAAGAGATACTCAAAGTGAATTGTCACATGAATGCGTCTTATATTGTTACGTGGCAATCATTTATTGACGTGGAGGATTTACGTCAAGAAGCCAGCGCAGTACAATTGCCCCTGACTGAGGTTGATGGCGTTATGAAGGAAAACAAACGGCATAGAAAAAGAGTTGTCGTGTCAATAAAGGAGATATGTGGGGCCATGGAAGGATATCTCTCACCACTCAATCTGATCAACACTTTGATTTAAAGCATTCAATGCCGGTCCCTCTCTTCCATTGTGCACACCTAACGACCTACCATAAATAAATAATAAAAATTCTACTCTCATCATTTTTTTATTTGCATTTATTCTGTATTAATAATTACATATAATGGTTGATATATTTTATTTAAAATTATTACATATTATTTTTTATTTAAAAATTAATATTATAAAAATAAACGATAATTAATATCAAATAAAATAACTAGTACAACATAGATAATTTGTTATGAATTTTGTAATAGTCTTGCTAACATGTATCACACATGCTAAAGTAATTGAAAATATTAATTATATATATTAAAATTTACATTTACATCTATTCTCCATATTAAAATAATTAAAAACATTAATTATATACATTAAAATCCACTTTTGCATCAATCCTTACTCTTCTCAAATAATTTCAACATAGAAGAAAGTGTTTAAGAGCAACTATCAAGGTAATAAATGCTCCTTAACATATGTCCTCGGGGCATAGGTTAGCATTTGCTATTTTGTAATGTATTTAATTATCATAAATGAAAAGTGCGTATTTATAAAATGT
The DNA here is from genome assembly GCA_035590655.1 of Pouteria glomerata. Lineage (NCBI taxonomy): Eukaryota > Viridiplantae > Streptophyta > Magnoliopsida > Ericales > Sapotaceae > Pouteria > Pouteria glomerata. The sequence goes on from JAVXUM010000030.1 coordinate 28,222,027, forward strand.
AACATAATATTTAATATGAATATATATTATATTTAAATATTAAAAATGTATTTCAAACACCTCACTAAAAGCAAAATGATCTATTGTAGAATTAAAAAAAAAAATTAAAAAGAAGACTTAAGTAAAAAACTAAAAGAAAATCAAAGCCTATCAATCTTCCAAGTAAAAAAAATAAAAAAATAGATAGTCATCGAACCACAAAAATCTCTCATATTTTTAATTTAAAATTACATTAAAAGAAAAAAAAAACTTTTCAAATATCACGAACAATTAATAGAAAAATATCCATTATAGACTTACAAGAAAATAAAAGAAAAAAAAATAACGCATGCTAAACTACTAACAATTAATAGATTTGCCAAACAAAAAATGAAATATATGTTAAACTGCTAACAATCCTTAAAATTTTAAATGTAAAATAACATTTAATATTTAAATGCTAAAAGAGAAAAAAATAAAATACTTTAATTACAGCAAAATGATCATATATAACACAAAAAATATATTCCAAATAAAGAATATTCCAAAAAAATGAATAAACATACAATTATAACACCAAAAAAAAAAAAAAACAAACAAAACGGACAATAGTTATGTGTCACTTATAAATAATAGGCATCCGTCACCTTCTCTTCTCATTCTCTTTCCCCTGTGGTTTAATCTGTATGTACATAAATCAGTTTTACAATCACAAAAGTAAAATATCGTGTTTCTAAGCCCATAAGGTTACAAAAATTGTAATAAGGATGATGGAATAATAGTTATTCCATTTAAAAAAAAAAAAAAAAAAAGGTGTTTAGTATCATAAAATAAACGTAGAAGTTCACTTAAAAAACTAACTGAAAAAGTTGACAATTAGGCTTATTTGTTTATTTTTATTAATACATGATTTTAGGTTTATGCTATAATATTTGGTGATTGGTGAACATAACAATGATTTTAAGATTGTACACCTAACATGGTTTAATGTGCTTTTGAAAATGAGCTTGTAATTGGTTAATAGACTTGGAAGAAACACAGATGAATTTTTTGTAAAAAGTGATGCATCGCTTGGAACAAAACTGGGTGCCATTAGCAAAAACAAAGAGCAAGTGTAGAGCTCTGCAACATACTCTGTCTCTCATTGGAAGTCATTGGCGCAAAAAAAAAAAAAAAAAAGCCTTCCCTCACCTAGAATCACCTCTGAGTTAGGGCACAACAGTGACATCTAAATGCCCAACCTTTCTGCGGGCTTCAAAAATTTTGAATTTTTGACATGTTTTTATTTTATTTTTTTTATTTTCACTTATTTTTTAAACCTAATATAAAAGGGGCGTATAGAGCATATTGAATCAGATTTTTCATACTGGGAGGCCTCTCCCTCTCATCTTTTCTTGTTCTTCAATTCCTAATAAGGTGTCAATAATTTATTTTTGTAAGTTTTGCTAATGTTCTTTTAATTTCTATTTGTAAGATTCATAAATTTCCCATTTAATATAACTTTGTTTTCCATTACAATGCTAGTAGATTATTTTTGCCTTGGCTCCAAGTCAAGAAGAGTGGTGATTTGAGATGATTTTTCTCTGTATTCCTACTATTTCATGCTTTGTTTCCATTTTCGTGCCTTAATTGCTAGATATTTACTAGAATATTAAGAATGTAGTAGCGTGAAGTTATAATCTTGATTTTCTATGCTTAGCTAGAAGATGTTTGATTCAATGTCTCGCTCAAATAAACCTATTTTTCATGTCTGGTAAGAACCAATTTTGTAGATTTCATGGACTGAATGTTTGATTTTTCTTCTGGATTTCGTTAGAACTGAATTAATCAATGTTAAAGTTTTTAGTCTTTTTTATACTTATATTCGGGATTTGATGTTGAGATTATTTATTTTCAGAATTTATTTTCTATAAATCTTGAGGGGGGATTGAATATTTATAATCCTCGGTCACCATGGATGATGGTGGGTTGTGTTATATCAATGCACTGAAGAACGTAACCAAAACAGAGAACAAAAAATAAGAATTATTGTGGTCCCTAAAATTTATTTTTTAATTTTTAGTTAATTTTTTAAATATGGTTTTCTAAACAAATAAAAAATTTCAATTTATTTCTACAAGTCAAAAGAATAAAAGGTTAATTAAGTTGAAAATCTCTTCCATACAACTATATTTTCTCAAAACGACCAGCAGGGGTTCGTTAAAGAACAGCTAGGTAGTGCAATGATCAGGCTTCGTTTGGGAAGCTTGCTTTTTTCTAACTAACTATTCAGTTTTTTTTTTTATTTTTTTCTACAATTACTAACCTTACCTTTTTATATTTTAAATTTCTTTTAAACTATAAAGGGCAAAACTGTCAAATTATCCTAAAAAAAAAAGTCAACTACTAAAAAACTAGTTTTTTTTCTTTCCCAAATACAAAAAAAAGTTAGCTTTTTTGTAACTAACCAATAGCCAGCTACAAAAAAAGTATACTTTTTTTTTTTCCCAAACTAAGCCTGATATATCATCTCTACCTTTGAACTGTTAATAAATTATTTTAAACTATGATCATTACTTCATGAATATATTGTCCTAAAAAAAAAAAAAAAAAACACTGTATCTATTGATTTTGTCTTAAAGTCACGCAACAATATTATTTTTTTAATCTAGTATGCGTTGAGGGTGTTAAATTTGATAAAAAAATCTTAAACTTTTTTTTTAATCTTTTAATTTTCTCTAACTTTTTTTATATCAAAAATTTCAAACTTTCTTAACTTTTATCAGCTTTCTTTAATTTTTTGTTTAATTTTTACCAACATTTCTGTAATTTTTATTGACATTTTTATATCTTTTGAAGAACACATAAACACCTCATAATAAAAAATTTGCCAACGCCCTATTTCTTTTCTTTTTTTTTTTCTTTTTAAATTGGACACTCCAAACAAGTAAATTTAAATATTGTAAAACCGGATTCAGCAACCATTCCTCTCAAGTAGAACACGTGGGCCATGCGGCAAAATTTTAAAGCAGGAATACATTTTTCACAATAGTAATAAGGGTGTGTCTCGTTTCCTAATAAATATTGAAAATTTTTAAAAATTTTTAAAAATTATTTATTTTTTATCTTACTGCACGAATTATGAACTCATAATTTATCTCACTTTATCTCATTTTATCTCATTTTTTATTACTCTAAACATATCCTAAATTGGAACTTAGTTTTTCAAAATAATATTTTCCGATACTGCCACTCGTTAACGTTATTATAAATATATATATTTTTTTAACTAATCAAACTTAACAAATCAAGTCAAACTTGATTGATAAGAGAGATTTATATGACATACTCACACACTCTAACATCTTAATGCGAAACATCCGTTCACTAAACTCCTTAGCTCAAGACCTAGACTAAGGAAGTGGCCCATAGAAAGAGTAAAGTATTGGACGCACGCACTTGAAATATATTTTTTTGAATTGACCAAACCCAACAGACCAAGTTGAACTTGGTTGATCGAAGAAGTTTATTTAACATATCCACACACACCCTTACATTCCAATATGGGATACCCATTATTATAAATAATTACATACCAACTTATTGAAATACAGCTAGAGGCGATGCCATATGGTTGTAATGGGTCAATTGACCCCCATCGGCCAATAAAAAATTTCTAAAAAACATTTTTTTCCCCATATTAAAAATATTTTGGTAACTTTAATCTCATTAAAATTTTGTAATTACAAACTTTGACCCCATTAAAATTTTATAATTACTGCTTAAATTTTTATACATTCTAATCATATAAAATTTTTGTAACTTTCACTGAATACAGCACTTGATAAAATATAAGGCATCGCAACAAAATGTTTAAGAGAGTTGATTTATTTAGCCATACTCATGCTTGTAGAAATAAAGTAGTAACAAAACTAATCTTATAAAAGGATTAATTAATTAAGTAGCAACCGATTAAGTAGTAATTACTTCAGAAAGCAAAAATATTACATGAATGCAAAATTTGTACACATTTTCTTATCAAATGTTCAAAAACTATCGGGGATACAACTCAGAAATTGAAGCATCGTTTAGTGATGTGGGAGTAGAATTCTTTCTTGATTGGCTCGTCTCAGTCCAGAAATTATGCCTTTCGAGCAATGGCATCTCCGGATTGGTACGACTATTCAAAAAGAATGCTGGCTCTAGAGGTACTGGAAGTGTGATCGAGAAGCGATTAAGCATTAGAAGAACGGAAGCCATGCTTGGTCTCGTAGCAACATTTTCCTGAACGCATAACAACCCAATATGGATGCATCTTAGTATTTCATGTATTGAGCTGGAATCATTAATCTTTAGTGAAGGATCTATCAGACTTGAAGCCGTTCCTTCCCGCCAACTTTTCCAAGCCTGCATCAATGTAACATTAATTAGCCTTTATCATCTCTCATAAAAAAAAAAAGAAAGAAAGAAAGAAAGAAAGGAGAAAACTAAAATTATAAGTTGATTTTAGAATGACAAGAAAGTTATTCCATTGCGATCCAAAGATCAATCTATATGTAAACCCCAAATTCTATGATTCAAATGCACCGGTTGACCATTAAGACATATAAAACAAAAAAACAGAAAAATAAAAAAATAAAATCACGGGACTAAACTAGCTGTTATGAATGTTCATACTTACATAGCTTAAAAGGTCTTCTACGTTCTCCCCAATTAGAAAATAGTTGTTCCGCTGGCCACTTACAATCTCCAAAGTTAAGACACCAAAACTAAAAACATCCGACTTAACCGAGAAGTATCCATGCATTGCATATTCAGGAGCCATGTACCCGCTGCAAATAGTATTTAGCCAATTAATATATAGATTTATTGATATGCAAAAATTTTGTATATTAAGTTGACCTTTTTATTTTATATTTTTTTTTCATTCAAAGAGCATAAAGAATTTGGAGAATTATAACGTGTTGATATAGAATTTGAAACTTACAAGGTCCCCACTATTCTTTTTGTAATGGCTCGAGTTTCATCCAACTCAAACAATCTTGCCATGCCAAAATCTGAAATTTTGGGATTCATCTCTCCATCTAACAAAATATTGCTAGCTTTTAGATCACGATGAATTATACGGAGTCGTGAATCTTCATGAAGATATTGAAGTCCACGAGCAATGCCTTCAATAATCTTGAAACGCATTTCCCAATCCAAATGTGCCCGCTTGATAGGATCTACATGTTTATTCATGCACATAGATATGTGGTTGAATTAAAACTCAAAATAGATTAAGGTTTTTCTATAAATGTATACCTCATGGATGAAGTTGATAATTGCAACCAAATCCATGGACAAAGGAATACATCGTACCAAATATGAAGCGATCGAGGCTCGAGTTAGAGACAAACTCATAGATGAGAAGCTTTTCTGTTCCTTCAAGGCAAAAACTCAAGAGCTTAACCAAATTCCTGTGATGAAGCTTGGCCAACAACATAACCTCATTTTTAAATTCCACTTCACCTTGTCCAGAATCTTTTGATAACCTCTTCACAGCTATTTCTTGTCCGCTTGAAAGCTTACCCTAGAGATATATGTAACATACTTGAATGATAAACAAATGAAACCATGCATCCTTATCAAATATAGTTATTCATATATTTTAACATAAGAGATAGATGTTGCAATGAGTGAATAATATACCTTGTAAACTGTACCAAATCCGCCTTGCCCAAGCCTATTAGTATCAGAGAAGTTATCTGTTGCCATGCTAATAATACTAAAGTCATATCGCAAGGATTCCACGTCACTAATTTCATCCCCAGCTTCACAAGCGGAATACAATAAGTTCACAAATACGGCAATAAAATAGTTGGTTAGTAAGAAAAGTATAAGAAGGATATTTTCAATAATCTTTGGTCACTTACTGCAGATATATGTAGATTCATCAATAGAATAGTCTATCTAGATCATACTGCCACCTTGGGAATTTGTGGAGTTTGGGTTCTAAGGCTTTAATTCGTAGCTAATAATTATATTTGGTATATACTTCCATGCATCAGTAGGCTGCATGATTGAAGATTTTGAATGGCATAAGTTCCATTCCCAAGGTTTATTTCTGCAAAGTACAACAGGCTGAGCATATAATATATCAATGCCATTTGTGTGATTTAAAAAAAAAAAAAACAAAACAAAACAAAATACAAGTTGAATATACATATATACATATTTCAAAAATTACAAGTGAAATTAATTGTGTGACAGTTGCAGTATTGTAATCAAATAATATTTAAGTAAATTTTTTGCATTCAAGTGATGGATTCATAACATTGTTATATCATTTTGAATAAAAGTAAAAAGTCTAAGGTACGTAATTAAAGTATGTATATATGTGTGTGTATGAGTTCTAAATAAATCAACTACTCTACTTATAAGTCACTCGTTAATAATTCTGAAAAAGTTTTCCTGCAGTTATCAAAGCACAAGACATAATTTAAGCTGCATAAGTCTACTTGTTGCTGTTTTGGCGAGTCCGTGCAGTTTCAACTATCACCAAACGAATGTATATAACAATCTAATAGCCCAACTGAACTTACTTTCAGCTTTCTGCTTTGGCATCCTCTGCTTGGTCTTTCTTATGAAGATGTAAATGGAAACAATTACTATTACAAGGGTAACAATTGAAATGCTAATGATGGCAGCTCGAGTGATATGACGATTCTTCCCTGTAAAATCCACAAATTCCTCTAGTTAAAAGCTTGACTTCAGAGTGTTTTTGTGGGGATGCAGACACCCAAATTAAACTAGTAAATGAGACAGGGTAATTGGGAAACACAAACATTTAACTTCTCCAATTGCCCAATTAACAAAATAAATTAACTGTTAGTAGATTGGTATACTAAGCTTTCTCACAATTTTAAAGAATAAGGGACACAGAATTTGAGCTTTGGTAAGACTACAGTTAGTTTTATGATGAAAACTAATTCACAATGAAAATTTTGCAAAGGAAAAATTTGTGGACCGTATTGATCACAAATAAATAGAGCAAAATCTCGTGGAGAAGAAAAAGAAACTATATGGTTGGGAAGCAAGTTGTAGGTGCTAGTTGGAAACTTTAATCTAAAAAGCAGGGGAGCTAGATATATATATATTATATATACCCGGTGATGGGGCTGCTGGCGGCGGGGGTGGCGGCGGCTCTGGTGGAGTCACTGTAAAGAAACCAAAGTTCTCGAATTGAAAAAAACAGCTGGGGAAATAAACTCTCCCTCCCACCTTCCCACTACAGCAAGATGGGAAAATCGCAAAAGCCTGAGACAAGCAATCGCTGCAATTCTGCTCGGACAAATCAGGCGTGCACTGTACAAGCATATAAATTTGTGTGTCTGTTCCGCTTGTGCTATCAGCGGCATACTTGCGACGGGGACCGCCGGAAGCAGCTTTGCTCTGAAGGATCTTCGCGAACGCCATAAGCTCCTTATTGAAAACTTCCCCGTTCAGCGCACTGCTTTGGCTCACCATATCGAAACGAGGCTTTGTGGCGAGAATTCCGTATAGGGGCTGGTCTGAGTATCGCAACATACAATTTGACATCCATATAATTGCCTCCTTGTTGTTGGGACAATATCGTTGGAGCTTAGTCGAAGAGTCGTTGATACAACTACGGCAGGCTTCGATGCCTTGATCTCCTCTACAGAGCACGAGTGCGTTGACTTTCTCGGGTCCGTCGCCGGCCGAGGAACTGTAAAATCCATATTGATCGGTGTTGTTTGGAAGAGAGGAGAGGAGGGTTTCGAGGTTGGCCTGGTATGGACTGTTGCTGGTGAAGTTGCGGCTTTCCGTGCAAGAATAGTTTAGTTGGGCGAAGGTTAGAGAGACAACGTTTGTGATCAGAACGAAAGAGAGAAAAAGAAGATGTCTCCCCGAATAGATTTTCATTTTCAGTTTGGGAGATCGGTTTAATTTGGGGAAGATCGATGATGATCGACCAATATGGGAGGAGTTATAAAGTAGCTCTTGTACTGATATTTATATTCAACCTTGTATGGCCAAGATGTTGAAAAATCTGCTCTGAATATAGACCAAAAATTTGTAAAACATTAATCCAAAAGAGAAGAAATGAAAAAATACGTGGAAACCAAAAAAGCTCAAGCTTAATTATTAAAAGCATACACTAAGGTGTGTTTGGAATGGTAAAAAATAAAATAAAATGAAATAAAGTGAGATAAATTATGAATTTGTAATGCGTGCATTAAAATAAATTTTAAAATTTTTTTAAAATTTTCAAAGATTTTCATAATTTTTTTTTTTATTTTTTTTCACACCTAATACTACCTAAATTAGTATTTAAAGTCCTAACTAAACTCAAAAAATTTTAAAATAAAAAATTCAAAATTTCTAACTTTTTTAAATTTTAAAAAACTCTAATCTTTTTAAAAATTTAGCCAAATTTTAAATTTTTAAAAATTTCACTTTTAATTTAATTTAATTTTTTTTTTGAACGCTCCAAACGGCTGCTAAGTCAACAACTTTAATTGTTTTCCTCCATAATATTCCTTGCATATTGAATTTAAAATAGAGAAGAACTAATCAATATTTAGTTTTAATCAAATTATAGAGTAGGTAAGTTTGAAAGATATTAAATTAAGGTTATTCCTTTTCTTAATTATATTTATTATTATTATGGGAGTGTTTATAGTGATAAAATAAGATAAAAGTGAAATAAATTATGAGTTTGTAATTTATATAATAAAATAAATATAAATAATTTTTAAAATTTTTTATTACACCAAATGGAATCTACATTAGCTCAACGGTGGTGCGAATGAAGAGTAATCAATGAATTGTCCCATGGGGGTGGTCGAGCGGGGTTCGGCAGCGACTGGGGACTTAGGGCCATCTGGTGGTTCCGCGTTCGAATCTCCCTTCGAGGAGCCAGCTCTCGGCTATGTGGCGGGCTTCTAATAACCCCTCTCGATCGAGCCGGTCAGTCAGGGCTTGCCTAGACTGGTTTACTCTCCATGGTTCTTTGCCGGCTAGGGTCATGAGGTGAGTTTCATCCAGTGCGCACTCTCAGGTAGCGGCTGCGGGTTTCCTCATACCAGAAGAGTAATCAATGAATTACCTCAACCCCACCGACGGTGATTCTTTAACTAAAGTATGGTTAATCACATGTATTCTTTCTTTTGTTTGTCGAGGATTCAAACTTGTAGACTTAAGCACCACGTAATTAACGGGGGTAAAGGTTAAAAAAAAAAAAAAAACAAATAGTAGTTGGAATAGGAGAAGGAAATGTTACGAAGATATATGGGACCAATATCAAATTATTTGGGAAGTAAGACAAAATTAATAAAAAATTTTATATATTTTTAAAAATTAAAATTTCATATATTAATATTTTAGACCTTAAATACAAATAACATGCCTAAATTATATGTAAAGTTCAGATTAATGGCAAACCCATATTCAATCTTAAGTTAAATTGGAATTGAATAAAAGTTTTCCTAATCTGGAAAAATACAGCTTCCAAGTTCAACAAGAATTCCAAATCTATTGAAGTTCTCAAATGGTGAAGATTAAATGGGAAGAAATCAGAATAAAGTTTAATCCAAGACCTGGAAATTACCTAATTCAAGTCAACGAAGAATTCCAGTCAAAGAGGGACATAAGCATATCACGTTGAAAATTCCAGTGCACCACGCAGGCAAGGCGCTGGGAGCGCGCCGGTGCGCCCTGAAGGCGCAGGCAACCCACTGGGAGGCCGCGGCTGCGCCCAGCTTATTTTTCTTGGCCCAGAAGATCCAGTAGACCCCGCAGGCAGAGCGCGGGGAGGCCGCGGCTGCGCCCGTGGAATTTTCATGAAAGATTT
>JAVXUM010000030.1:28246557-28258090 GCA_035590655.1 Pouteria glomerata
TGTTCCGAGTTCAGAAATATATTAACATGGAGGATATCATGAAGGCGGGAAAGGAATTTGATGGGGCTAGAAGCTTCCAGACTAAGAAGAAAAAACCAACCGGGCCTGATAACACCCGAGATGATAGAGACTCCAAGAATCGGAGATATGATAACTGGCCTAATCGGGGGCCGATGAGGTTCGTCGATCGACATGACTTTACTCATCTGAACACAAGGATGGAGAATGTATTCTTTGAAATACAAAATGATCTCGCCTTAACGTGGCCAAAGAGGTTGAAGACCGTAGTGGATAAAGAGGACATGAGCGAAGTACTGTAGATTTTATCTGGACCATGATCATGACACGAGCAATTGTTATGATCTCAAAAGGCAAATGAAAGAATTAATCTGCTGGAAAAGGTTAGGTTGGTTTATTGCTGGTCGGGACAACAACAGGAGAACAGAGCATAAAACTCCTAACCAGCGAAGTCTGAGGAGGAACCCTGACAGAAGAAATCTTGACTTGGCAAGGCAAAACGAACATCCAATTGGAGAGATAAGGGTGAACTCAGGAGGTTTTACATTATGAGGAGAATCTTTGACTGGAAGGAAGAAATACACTTGGGAGCTGAATAGGCCCAGATAGGTGTTGATGATCGACTAACCGACCGACAATGAAGACTAAGGTGAATTCAGACTGATCTTTTCACAGAAAAAGAGGCGAATGAATTGTGCCAACCTCATGATAACTCCCTAGTCATTTCAGCAATCATTACCAATTTCAAGACTTGGAGAATCCTGATCGATAGTGGAATTTAGCAGATATTCTATACTAGGGGACATTTGAGAAAATAAAGATCGGTTAGAAGAAGTTGCAGCCAGTGTCCTCCCCCTTTGTTGGTTTTACTGGGAACCGAGTTTCTCTGCTCGGTTCGATTACATTGTCAATGACTTATGAAGATAAACCACATCAAGCGACAAAGATGATCAAGAAGAACTAAAAAGGGGCGAGCCCGAGAGTGAACTGAAAGATCTAATCATAGAATCCCTTGACCAAAAAAGAACTCTCAAGCTAAGCTCAGAGACCCCAAAGCCTCTGAAAAGCGAAATAAAAATTTTTTTGTTGAATAATATGGACATCTTCACTTGGTCCCACGAAGATATGCCTAGAATAAATAGAAGTGTGGTGGCTCATCACTTAAACATTTTTTCAATAGCCAAGCCAACAAAATAGAAAAAGAGAATTTTTGGTCCTGAGCGCAATGAGGCGATTACGCAGGGGGTTGATAAGTTAATAAAGGCCCAATTTATTTGGAAAGTCTACTACCCCACTTGGCTATCAAATCTAGTGGTGGTGAAGAAATCGAATGACAAGTGGAGGATGTATGTAGATTTCACTGATCTTAATAAGGAATGTCCAAGGATAGTTTCTCTCTGTTAGCCATTAATCATATGTTGACTCCACAACAGGTCACGAGTTGCTATCTTTTATGAATGTATTTTCGGAGAACAATCATATAAATATGGCTGAGCAAGATTAGGAGCGCACAGCTTTCATCACTGACCGAGCATTACACTGTTACAATGCTATGTCTTTTAGTTTGAAGAGTGCGGGGGCAACTTATCAAAGATTAATTAATAGAATGTTTGGAGGTCAAATTGGGAGAAATGTTGAAGTATACATAGATGATATGTTGGTGAAAAGTAAGAAGGCCAATTCTCACGTTACCGATCTGTAAGAAACTTTTGATACTTAAAAGAAGTATGGAATAAAGCTCAACCCAGCTAAGTGTGTATTTAGGGATGTATCTGGTAAGTTCTTTAGATCTATGGACTCTAGCCAATAAATAGAGACTAATATAAAGAAAGTCAAAACTATAATGGAAATGTAATCCCTATGAACAATAAAAAAAAAGTATAGAAGCTAGCTAAAAGGGTGCAAGTTTTGAACAGATTTATTTTTCAATCAACAGACAAATGCAACAATTTCTTCAAAATGCCAAAATATACTCTCAAACTCTCTTTCTAATTTAAACATCGAAAGCTCTTTAGTATGCACTACACCAGTGTTCAAATAGCCATCCAGACTTGGTTTGGATCATCTGAAGCACTCTCAGTTCACTATATTATCAATATTTAAATTCACTTCACTTTTTAATATATTTTACATTATTCTATTATAAGAACTAATTTTTAAAACATCAAAAGTTTAAATTAAAATACATTTAAAATTTCTTTTCTGATAAAATAAATAAATCACTTTACAATTTATATTTAGTATTACTTTAATTCCTCTAGTTTTAATTACAGTAGTTAAATCTTTACAATTTCGATTAAAATGCAATTAGCCTTTTTGTCAAACGCTACTTGCACTTAAATGGTTAAAATGAGGATAGTTTTATCAATTTACATCCTTCTTTTGCACACCTAATTAAACAAGCATTGTTTGACTAAATTGCCCTTGCACTACTTTTTAAAGGTCGTTTGTAGTTTTGAAAAATTTTAAAAATCTCTACAAATTTTGAATTACAAAAATTTCTATAAATTTAAATAAATTTTTACAGATCTTCAAAATGTTCTATACAAAATTTCAAAAATTCTGTGTTAGATATGTTTGGACATTCAAAGAGAAATCCTTTTCTAAAATATGCTTGAATGAACTATTTAAATGAATTTTTCTATTATTTATCTTTATCTTTTTTATAATTTGTTAATTGTACTTTAAATGCTAAAAAAATTATTAACCTACACCTATGCTAAAAAAAAATTATTAACCTACATTTATATTACAAAACATAACATTTAACGGGACATTAGTATCATGTGGCACATTGAGAGGAAAGAGGAAGGGAGTTAGGTGAGTTTCAATTATGTGAAGCATACATTTGTCATACATGACCCCGAGGGGAGGGGTTTAGGTTTTAATTGTGTTGGGGTGGGTTTATCCTACGTGACAAGGATAGGCCCTTGACAGGAGGGGTTTAGATTTCAATTGCATGGGAAGTGAATTTTTAGTTTCTTCAAAACTGATTTTTTAAATTTTGATTTTTTTTTCAATTTTAAAATTTGAAATTCAAACTTTAAATAAAAAATAATTATTTTTATACCTTTAAATAAATAATTTTTTATACCCTAAAAATTAACTATTTTTTTTTAGTTTATAAGTTATTTTTATAATTTTTCATTTGAGTTTGTGTTATAAATTTATATTTAGATTTTTTACTAATTAAATTATATATATATATTTTTATCTTCAGAGATGAGTAAATTCTAATTTTACTATATAATTTGTGAACCTCAAAACAGTACCTCATTTTCTTGTACATCAACCAAACAAAAAAAACCAATCTCCCTTCCCCCTCTTTCTCTCTACAAACCTATATTATTATAAAAAGTCTTGATATTTGAAAATTTTTTTGACTACTTAACTCTTAATTTTTTCAATTTAACTCTACCATGTTCCTTTATTATTTACACTCTATTGACTATTTTAACTCAATTTTTATTCAACTCTGTAACTTAACTTTACTGAAATTTTTTGTGATAATGCATGTCCAAAATACTAGAATTTTGGACTACACTTTTTTTTTATCATATAACTATTTATTTTATATTTTTTTATTTAAAACATATTTTTATTTTTTTTTGATAAATTCTTATTTAAAACATAATAAATATTATTATTGTTATTAAACAAAATAATGTAAGAAAATATTTATCCTGTTAAATAAAGGTTTTAATAATAAATATTATTATAAAACAAAATAATAAAAAAATAATTAACTTGCTAAATAAAGATTTTAATTTCTTAACATAAATTTATAATTATAATTATATTAATTTATAATTATATAATCTAAAAAGAATTAGTATTGTAGATAATTACAACTTATTCACAATTTTATTCAAATTAGAATGTTCATAGATATCACTTAATATTTTTATTTAATCTATACTTCTACTTATATATTTATTTTAATTAATAATTTTTTCATCTCAGATTGAAAAAGAATAAATAAAACATTAACCCAATATTAAGCCAAAAACTATGAACAGAACTTAAATTAAATAAAAATACAAAAAATATTTCTATTTACTAATAGGATCTGGATCAAAAAGTTATTCTAATCTAAATTGTATAGAAGTCTTTTAGATATAAAATCTATAAATAGATACTAAATCTTTTTCCCTTTCAAATTTATTTAAGAATTTTGATTACATTAATTTTTTTCGACTTTATAATTTGCTTGATACAACAATTTTCTTTTCGACTTTACGATTTGCTTGGTACGTATTTAAATTTTTAATTTTTAGGTTGACTTTGTTAGATTTTATTCTATTTTTAATATGATTATTAACATTAGATTTTTAAATTTTTATTATATTTTTTATTATTGATAAAATTTTAATTTTATTGTATATCAGATTTCAGGAAAATTTTATTCTTTACTATATTTTTCAATTTATTCATTTAAAAATACAATGTACGATTTTTTAAAAAAAAAAATTGTTATAATTCTTTAATGTGATTGTTTATATAATTTTTTAGATTTTATTATATTTTTTAATATTACTAAAATGTAAAATTTTTGTATATTAAATTCTAACAGAAGCCTATTTTTAGGGTAATTTTTAATTTTTTTATTTATTCATTTTTAATTTATAATTATAATTTTCTTAATTTATAATTATGTAATCTAAAAAAATTAATATTATATATAATTATCATTTATTCATAATTTTATTTAAATTAGAATGTTCATATATATCACTTGATATTTTTATTTAATCTATACTTTTACTTATATATTTATTTTAATTAATAATTTTTCATCTCAAATTGTAAAAGAATGAACAAAACATTGACCCAAAATATAAGTCAATGGAACAAAAAAAATACATAAAAAAATCAAAAAATACATAAAAATTTTGAAAAATATTGAGTCAAAAACTACAAATAAAATTTAAAATAGGTAAAAGTACATAAAAATTCTTCGATTTACTAATAGGATTTAGACTTTCAACTCGATTAAAAAATTATTCTAAACTAAATAGTATAATACTTTCTTGTTTTATTGTACTTAAATTTTTAATTTGTAGTTTTAACTTTTTTATATTTTATTTTATTTTTAATATGATTATTAATATTAGATTTTTAAACTTTATTATATTTTTTATTACTGATAAAATTTTAATTTTTGGTTTATCAGATTTAAGAGAAAGTTTATTCTTTACGATATTTTTCAATTTATTCAGTCAAAAATACAAGGTATGATTTTTTTTTAAATCTTATTGTAATTTTTTAATATGATTGTTTATATAATTTTCTAGATTTTATTATATATTTTATTATTATTAAAATTTAAAATTTTTTTATGTTAAATTCCAACTGAAGCCTCTTTTTTCATTATCCAAAAAAAAAAAAAAATAGAAGACTCTTTTTGGAGTTATTTTTTAATTTGTTTATTTAAATATATCAAGTAGATTTTTTTTAAAATTTTAATTTATTTTTTATTTAATGTAAAAATATTATTGTATAATAATGAGAATACAAAATTTTAAATGATTTTTAATAAGAATATTTATTTGTTTCGAGAAGGGTACAATTTCGATGAAACCAATCAGGTCTTATGAAATAGAAAATTTTAAAAATCACTATAAGACTAATCATTTTCACGACAAAGTGGTAAAAAAGAAAAAAAAAAACATATCTTATGAAAAGGATAGTTCAAAAAATTAAATCTTATATTAATTTAACTCAGTTTTAATTTGAAAATATATTTATACTATTAAAAGTTTTGATATCAACATAATGAATAAATGATATAAAATTGTTATTGATAAATATACATGAAAATATGATTAATCGCATAGATGAGAAAGATGGCAAGATGAAGAAATGAACATTTCATTTAAAAATATGAATAAAATTATAACATAACTCAATATGAAAAAGATATAAAGATTTCAATGTAGGTTTTATTTTTTATTATTAACTTATTTTTTAAATTTAAATATATAGAAGAACAAACATATATATGTAACGGACATGTATT
Organism: Pouteria glomerata; assembly: GCA_035590655.1. Classification (NCBI taxonomy): domain Eukaryota; kingdom Viridiplantae; phylum Streptophyta; class Magnoliopsida; order Ericales; family Sapotaceae; genus Pouteria; species Pouteria glomerata. Next base: position 28,252,595 of record JAVXUM010000030.1, read on the forward strand.
TTTTTAGTATATTATAAAAGTACGATTGTATACACCTCATTCTCGAAACAAAATTAAAAAGGCAAGAAAGAAGACAGAGAAATTTATCAGTAAAAAGGCAGCAGCATGGTTTTTCTTTGGTGCTTCTGGATAAGTTGGCAACAAAAAGAAAAGAAATTAATAATATATTATATTAATCTATAATAATATAGGACAAATCCATAAATTTAGTAAAATTATTTTTTTAGTAATTTTAATTTTTGGTAAAGTCTTTTTTTTTCTCCTCGTAATATTCTTTAATTTCTTATAACTACATATATATCGATAAAATTAAAAAATAATTTTTTTATAACTTTCACAGTAATTTGACCTATTTATTTTTATATGTTACTTAAATATCTTTTAACTACTTACTATTTTATAATTTTTTATTTTCTTTAAATATTCCTTAATTATATGTTATTTACTTAAATAACTTTAACTATTTATTATTTACTACTTGAATCACTTTTGTTAATTTTTTATAATTGACAAATTAATTAATGATACACATATAATTTTAAAATAAAAATTTAATAAAAAATTATGTGTATCCCGTTTACAGAAGTATCTAAACAATATATAAAAATAAAAATTAATAAAACATTGAATAAATATTCATCATTTACAAAATAAAAATATTTTTTTAATTATTAATTAAAAAAAAAAAAAAATTGAGATGTATCGCTTGTGCACCATTGTCTAAAGATAAAAGACATTGGTACTCTCTCATTTCACATCTTGATCAAATTACACTATACATAATGATGAATCTATTATTTTGATTTGTTAATAAATAATAATTTAATTAACATAAAAATAATATCCCCATTTTTTTCAATAAAAAACATACCGTGCCTTCAACAAGATAGACATCTTGAGATTAGTATCACCACAGTCTACAATAAGGTAGAGTTAGTCTTTCTAGTGATAATCCTTGGCCAACCAAAGTAATTAACTCATGTTTGACTTAACGTACAAAACTTTGTCAAATTATTTTAACAAGCCTGTGCATAGGATATTCAACATTTTAGGGACGTTGCACAAAAAACTAAAATATCCCATGAATGCTCCATTGGATTTGTTGATAATTTTTAAAAATTTTTGCAAATCTTTAAAAATATTAGTTATTTCTATTTTATTACACGAAGTATTTTTAGGGACGTTGCACAAAAAATTAAAATATCCCATGAAAGCTTCATTGGGTTTGTTGATAATTTTTAAAAATTTTTGTAAATTTTTAAAAATATTAGTCATTTCTATTTCATTACACGAAGTATAAATTTATAATTTTTTTTTCATTTTATTTCATTATATCTCACTTTTATTACTCTAAACACATCTTAAGTATTTGTCAAAAAAAATTTTAGTAGTGAAACTATTATGGTAAATGAATTGAAATTTCTAAAAATTATTCACCAGTTCCACACTTAATTCCTATTTATTGGTTACTTATCTTTTTGATTAAGCGATAAAAAAATATTAATTTCTCCTCTTTTATAAATTTAATTTTTTATTCATCAAAAAATATATATTTTTTCAACATTGTCTCTATCAAATGATTTAACAGATCTTTCTTAGATAAGTTCCGTTAGCGTGTATCAAGTAAGATTTGAATTTATGGCCCCGTTTGGACCCACAGTTAAATTAAAAATAAAAAACTAAAAGTGAATTTTTTTTTTTAATTTTTGAGAGTAAAAAGTTATTTTGAAATAATAGTTGAATGATTGCATTTGATTTGACATAAAATTGTTAAAAATTATATAAAATGATACGTGACAAAATATTAATGGATAATTTTAAAAATTTTAGAGTTTTGTAAAACTTTTTAGAACAATGCCAGTATAACTTTTTTAAAAATTTTGCTAAAATCTGTTAGAACACACCGAAACAAAATTTTTGAAAAAATTAGAACTTTTGAAGTTTTTTAGAATTTTTTTAATAATGGTTAGTGGCTACAACCAAATTTAAAAAAAAAAAAAAAAATCCAAAAGTGAATTTTTTCCGGATTTAGAGTGTAAAAAGTTATTTTAAAATGATGGTTAAATAATTGTATTTGATTTGATATAAAGTTGTTAAAAATTTTATAAAATAACACATGACAACGTATTAGTGGAGAATCTTAAAAATTTTAGAGTTTTGTGAAATTTTTTAGTACAAATATTAATATATTTTTTTCAAAAATTTTACCAAAATCTATTGAAAACCACCGTACCAACGAATTTTGGTATAATTTTTAAAATTTAAAAAAATTAAAACTTTTAAGATTATTTTTAAAATTTTTTAAAAATAATTAGGGCTCTAAATGATAGGAATATATCTAAAGAATTCCCTTATTAGGTTCGACGAAACAATATCGCGCGATATCATTATGGAAAGAATTAATTAATCTATTAATTCTTGTATATTTTTTAGATTAATTCTTTCAATACTAATTAAGAATTAATGCATGATTAAATTAAATATACAAATCTCAAAATCTGAACAATTTGGTTACGGTTATACATGCAATTTTATAAACTAATAGCTCAAGGTTCAATTTTTTTTTTTTTTTTTTTTTTTTTGGGTACTGTCACAATAATTGTGCCGCTGCAGCAGCAGCAAGACAAGGAGAACTATGATCACATACAACTTGCATATACATATATATATATATATAAAATAAAATTAATAAAGAAAATAGAAAGAAGAAATTGGGATGACATTCACATAAAATCAACTGATCGAGATTCAACTACCATTGGAAACTGTGGATGCGGAGGAATGCGGCGCCCATTTTTTTCTCAACTACCATTCTTCACTTGCTTATCACCGTCCATTCTCATTCGTCTCACTTCATTCTCATACTATATAATATCTATATATAACTACTTGACGAGCTCCTCCAATTAATGTTTTGCCCCTGAATCAAATTAAGCTCGTGCATATATAGGCTTTTCGGCTTTTTTTTTTTTTTTTTCGCAGTCCCCCCCCCCCGGGTGACTTTGAGAGATCATCATCATCAGCAGTCTCTTTCTTCTCTTGTTTATTAATTTCAAATGGCCGACTCTGAACATTCTTCTTCTGATGAGACTTCTGTTGATTCTCGAGGTACCTATATATCCAGTATTTTATTGTAATAGCTTTTCTGATAGTTACTTCCACTCTAAACACCGATGAATTCCTAGCTGTTGATCAATGCATACCCAAGTCAAAAAGGTGGAGATGAATTAGTACTTATTAATGACTTGCTTTCTTTCTATCTACTTGGTAATTTAATGTAAGTACTGATTTTTGGGTGGTTCTAACTCAGTGATTTGATGTTCCTTGATCACGATCGATGTATTCTTAGTTTCAGAGGAAAGCAGTACTAAAGAACCCGGGCTTCAGTTCTCAGAGGATGAGGAAACACTCGTTATTAGGATGTATAACTTGGTTGGAGAGAGGTTTGTAATTTTCTCCTCTTTTCTTCTTGTTTGGAACCGAGGAAACATAAATGAAAAAAAGAAGAGGGAAATGGAGGGAAAATAGAAAGAGGTTGTACTAAATTTCTTTTGTGATTTTCTCTTTCCTCTCTCTTCAAACCAAACATGGAGGGAAGAAAATTTTAATTTTCCTATCTTTTCCACCACTCTTCTCCCCTAGGAGACTAATTACAACTCTAATTCAGGTGGGCTCTAATTGCTGGGAGAATCCCCGGAAGAACAGCTGAGGAAATCGAGAAGTACTGGAATTCAAGATACTCGACAAGTGAATGAAAATCCCTTTTAAAAAGTTGATCAGCAATGTTTTGTGTGACTAAAAACCGGTGATTTTGGTGGGTTCTAGAGAGCTCAGAGCATGGTGACGAGGGGAGGTTCAACCATGGCAGGTCGTAGCTGGGGAGCAAAATATGTGACCTGGATTCCATCGATGTCACTTTTGTAATCTATCTGTCACTTTTGTCTTTTATGTTACTTTGATCTTCTAAGGTTAAGGGGTCTTAAAATAATTGTCTTGACCTTATTCGAGCCGAGGTTTAAGATTAAGGGTCTAAATTATTGTTCTTTGTTCTTATTTGAAGTGAAATCATGTATATCCTCCTCATCTGATTTCTGTTTGTTTCCGCTGTTGAATTCTCTAGTTTTCCGTAGGCTTTCTAGCTACACAACCTTGAACTTTTAGGCTTATGTGATAAACAATGACTACTTTTTTCTTTTTTTTTTCATATTTATTTAAAAAAAAAAAAAGGAAACAAAATTACAAAAGATAAAGTTTTCACCATCTTATCAAATTATTTAAAAAATCTGATATGAATGGCCTAAAGCTGATTGGTGTATGATCTTTTCTTTTTCACAAGACTGGTAAGTACTTTGGTAGAAACAAAGCTGCCTAAAACTTTCTCTTCCTTTTGCCTGGGAAGTGAGAAAAAAAGATAAGGTTTGTATGGATAACCTTGTTTCTGATACAGAAGTCATCAAATACTCTTACATAACAAATGAGGGGGTTTGGTTTGACAATATTTTTTAGTTCTTATCAATTTTAGGTTTGTTGGGAGTATGATGTGAAATTGTCAAACTTTTACCAATTTTTTACTAATTTTTGCTACCTTTGGATTTGTTGAGTGTTTAGTATGAAAATTACTCAACTTTTACTAATTTTATCAAATTAATTTAACTCATAATTATCATCAAGTTAGTTACTAGTTAGGAGTAATGGAGACTGAGTTCCAATGTACCTTTTAGATTAGTTCATTAATGTCCACCAAATGCAAAAAGTAGGGAAGTTATTAATTTTTTTTAAAAATTAGTCTTCCAAACACTACGGGTGCATTTTGTTTGTAAAAAACTAACAAAAAAGTTTCAAAAAACTTTATGGATTTTTAATTATTATTTATTTTTTATCTCATTGTAGCATTATGAATTCACAATTTTTTTTTATTTTTTTTATTTTTTTTTTACTTTTTACTACTCCAAACACACCATACATATGATATATATAAACAAAATAGGGACCAAATTAATTGCAGGGCAGGACTCCCCACATCCTAATGTGCATAATCCATCGTCTTATAAAAAGAATATTTTCTTCATCACATAGATATAAGTAGGCTTGTTAATAGGGCGGATTTGGATTAGATTTGGGTCAGATCCATTAGATTCAGATTTAATTAAAATGGATCTGATCCAGATTCAAAAATAATCAAATCTAATTTGTAAGATCCAATCCAGATTCATACACCCGTGGACTAACCCATTTTGAAGAATAATTTTTTCTAAAATCATCATTTTATAAAAATAAAAAATACATTTTATTAAAAATATATATGTTATATATGTATAAAAAGAAAAAAAATGATAAATCATGATTGGTAAGATTAAAAATTTTAGGTCTCGTTTGGTAACATCTTTATTTTTTGTTTATATTTTTAAATTTTTGTCAACTAACACAAACTTGCAGACTGTTTTTTTTTTTTTTTAATTTTGTTTTTAATGTTTTCTCTTACATAAAATTAAATAT
>JAVXUM010000030.1:28267622-28280637 GCA_035590655.1 Pouteria glomerata
TGCAACTGAATGTGCATGGCACAAGTTCAACTATAGACAGATGTACATGATTCTAGCTCAAAACCAAGGAGCACTTGCGGCACTATAAAATTATGGGCCATATCATTAACAAGAATAAACTCAGGATTAAGCTACAAAGAACCTAAAAGACGATCTAAATAAGCTAACTCCGCAATCTTTTTCTCTGACTACCATCTTCAGTATATCCCTGCAAATCACAAACCAAAATGATAAATGATTAGATTTAAATAACGCCGGCTGATATATGATGTATCTTTGTATATTACTACTGCTATTGCAAAAAGGAAGCACACATAACGTAGGCACATTTCAACATGAAACAAGAGGAGACGAGCATAACCACGATCATATTGTCTCTTAGCAACAGTTAAAGAATTATTGCACAAATTGGAGTTTAGACAGAAAGGTTCTGATTACCATCATTAGTTTCCTTCTATAATACCTAAAACCCTACTCCATTACAGTGCTATCACTTAAAATATTATCATTTTCCAAGGACATGAAATAAATTCAGTTGCAAATCGCCCTAAATCATCTAATGTCATTGCTACTGTCATCAACGTCTAAAACTCCACATAAAATACTTTCTTTACCCTATCAGAAAAAAAACAGAGAACTTCATCATGAATACTGGAGCAATAAACAACAGAAAATAAGCCACTACACAAAACAAAAATTCACAGAAAATCTAAACTATTCACACATTGATATTTGCGAGCGTCCAAGAGTATTTGATTTAATCATTCCAACCATCTCAGTTATTGCAACTAATATACATTCATTCTCTCAGAAAATGCATCACAACCACAAGTAATTAAATTGCAAAAAGTACTGTACAAACCCCATAGAAGCTTTTTTAAAAAAAATAAAAATAAAAACAAACACAAAAAAAAACACACATAACAAAACAATAGATTTTATCCAATTACTACAAAGCTTAATAACAGATAATCTGATGATTACTAATATTAACCTAAATCACAGAAGTATCTAGCAAATGGACGTTAAAGTAAAAGGAGAAAGGAGAAAGAGAAATGCATACCCCTTCATTTTGTCCAAAACCTTCAGGGGAAACCACACTAGACTCCGACCTGCATTTAGCATGCACTATAGGACCCAACTGTGGCCTGTCCATGCCTGCTGTTGACCCACTGGGAGCATTCATGTAGACAGCCCCCTTATACATCCATTCATCAGTCTCATCGCTATAAAAATCATCAAAAGGCTCACCACACAGTGCACATGCATTCTGGTCCTCGTCAGCAGGAACAGCATATTCTTCATCTTCCTTCGTTTCCACAACACTCTCAGCAGGTAAAAAACCAGGGACTGCATCAGTTCCCAATGCTTCCGTGCCAGTAAGCCACATGCTAACACTCACAAACCACCTACGAGAAGGCTTCTGCTTGCGGTTCTTGGAAATCCGGTTTTTAGTAACATGCCAATCCATATGACTACTGTGCTCCTCTTGGGATTTGAACCGAAGGCCACATGTTTTGCACTGTCTTGGTAGCTCAGCATATAAAGCAGCTATTGCAGATTCATGGCGCACTTTAAGAACGTCAGGATTGAACTCAAGTCCCACAGAGTCCTACAATTAAATCAATCGACTCAATAAAAAAATTCCATTACACAAAAAGCTATAAACCATTTACATAGTCAAAGCATAGGGAGAATTATTATCCAAATGCATACCTGCACAGGAGCTTGCTTTGTCAATGAGATCAAACCTTGAGCCATGAGAGAACTAATCAAACCCGAGAATGCATTTCCAGATTGAGAGTCGGAAGCAACAGAATCTGGATTCTGTGAGAGAGAGACCATTTGCGATGAAGCAGGACGAGGATCTGGAGGCAATGGTGGAAAACCACCACCCTGCAAATGCAAGGAGCTGTTTGGGGCATTAAGAATGCGCATAGATGGATGCACCATAGGAATTGGATTTGAAAGGACATTGCTAAGAGTAGCGGTATTCCCTAGTGTTGTATATCCATGAGATGACAGGGGTGGTGCCAGTCGTGGAAAGGAAACTGCAGCAGATGAAAACAAATTTTGCTGGACATTCTGAGATAAAAGTTGTGATTGTAAAGAAGGGACTTGCTCTTGGTTATGTGAATTTAAAGGGAACCCAGCTTGCTGAATGGGATACGACGGCATTTTTATTGAGCTAAATGCCTTGTGGTCAACACTATTAAACTGATGCTCAGCCAAAAATGACTTGTTTAGACCTTGATTCACAACTGTACTGCTGGCATTCATCGAATCAAACTGACGCTTAATCTGTTTCTGTTGTCGATGCGGAGGCAGTCTAGGAAGTATGTGAGATTTTGGAATATTTACTACAGGCCATGCCCCTGTCGATGGTGGTACAGCAGCCGATACAGCCTCTGACTTCCATGAGTCAACATATGCAGCTTCCATCCTCGAAGCAACTGCAGACCCTTGAAGTTGTACATCAGCATTTGGAAAACTGTTAATTAAAGGTTTTTGCTCAACACCTGATGAAGCATGTGTGTGGAAAGGCTTTTGCTCAATGCCTGATGAAGCATGTATGTGGAAATTCCTTGAACTTACATCCGAATTAAATGGATGTTGTGAAGACTGAGCAAGAGAATTTGAATAAGGCCAAGCTTCTTGTGGATAACGAGAGCCCAGAAACTGAGTACTCTCAGCACGTAATCCCATAATCTTACTGCTTGATCCATGACCAGACTGCATAAGATTTTTTGTGAGTTCAAGATCCAACAATAACAAGGCTTGGAAAAAGAAAGTTCAATTTTTCCATTCATAAATCAATATATTCTTTCCTGTAGAGGAGGAGAAAGACTTGAACATTTGACAAACTAGACCCAAAAAAAAAACCAATGAAAGAATTGAATTCCTTCAAACAATAGGGTATTATACAGCTGAAAAACTGAAAAAGGCCAAGCTAATATGATGCACAAATAAAAGCTCGTTGGATTGACAAAGCAACATAAGATATGATCAAACCCATAAGAATAAAAAGTTATATAAGCAAGAATATTATAGGACAACATAACCACCATTCAACAATTAACATGGCAAAGAAAACAAGTTGAGGAAACATACACTAACAGTGGGGACAGCATCTTCCAGAATCACAGAAGGATCAATAACTGGAATCTGCATTTGACCGGAGTGGTTGCTTCCCTTGAAATCGATATCCTGGGAAGTTGCATTATACATCCCTTTGCCAGGTCTTTTCACAAAGCTTTCATCTGGAACGGATGATGAAAGTAGATTGTTACTCCGACCGCGGTTTACTAAAGCAGGGGTCATATCTTCCCAATCAAATTCTTCCTCTTCGGTATTCTGCCATGTTTTTGTGCCTACCTTATTGTCAATGCCATTTATATCGTTATTCAGTGGCTTATTGTTAAGAGTTTGTTTCCTTTCGTCATTTCCGTAAGCATTAATCAGTGCTCTGGGTCCTTGAAGTTCAATTCCATTACTATATGAAGTTTCAAATTGCCTAAAACTACCATCCGACCACTGATTTCTGGGCCGATCCCTTGAATCCTCCCCTCTGCGCATCATTTTGTGAAGTCCATATTCAAATCCAAGATGAGATGGCGAAGCCCTTTCAGCAACCCTTCTGGGAGAATCATCCACTGCATATTCATCAACTGGTGGAGGAGACAATGACCTGGCTTGCTCAACTCCAAAAGGAGATGATTTTGCAAGCCTGGCAGCTGAAGATGGATGCAGCTTCTGAGCACCAAGGCTAAAAGATGTATGAACTGTATGATCAGTTGATCTCAATCTTTGTGCTCCAACCTGTGATGACATAAATTCTGCATTATCAGAATCATATTCATCATATGCACTGGCGAGTTTTCATCCATAGAGAATTAAAGTTAAAGAAGTTCATCTTGCATGTTGATTGACATGCAAGGATTTATAAATGGATATGAACATCAATAATTGTCTTACACCGGATACACAAACGTGCAAGTCAAATAAAAAAGTAAAAATCCATCCCAAGATGTTAAAAATTAGAATATGACCCAAAATGATAGCAGTAAAAAAACAAATAGTACTTCTACACCTTTTTTTTTTTTTATTAAAGGATAAGTAGCACTTCTTGGCTTCTTTCGTAAGTCCAATTACTCATAATCTCTTCCTGACCAAGCAAACAAATGGAAGCCAAAACGACATTAGATCCATTCCCCTTAATCCAATCCATTTCCCCTAAATAACTATTTAGTTAATCTAGGATGGTATTTCCTAGGTTAAGTCTTTTGGACTTTCTATGTTCTCTTATTTAAAAGTATATTCTTGAGTTTGTTTAGGTAGCTTATGACTAAATGAAATTGAATTGACTAGCTAATAGGCTAATTACACGCGGCTGAGGTGCAAACTAAAATGCATCGATTGCATTCCAATTAGATATGACTCTCCATATTCTGATTGCATTCCAATCAGCTTCATTTTAACTTTCACTTTTATTTTAAAATTAAATTAATTTTAATTAAATTTAATCAGTACCATTAGATCATTTTGAAAAATCAGGACAGTTAATCAATGCATTTTTGCACTTAAACCCCCTTCCTGTATCTCTTCTTGGGAATTTTTTTTTTTTTTTGTTGTGCTGATATTTTAAGCAAATTTTAGCTGTATGCTGATGATTTTTTAATATTTAAAAAAATACTATTAACTGAAAAGCACTCTTTGAAATAGTGCTTTAGAAAGCGTTCTTTCAAAGTTATAACGCTATTAGATAACATGCTTTTAAAAAATGCTCTCAAAATAGTTATAATGCTTAACAAGTTGTTACAACTTATAAATTGAATATTAAATTTATTTTGTTGCATTTAACGAGAACAAAAGATTTAAAATTTTGTTATTGTTCACATAAATTTCACTAAAATAGTATAGCATTAATATATTTATATAATAAATATTTACATGGAAAATAGAAATAAAAAATTAAAGTTGAGAAAATACCAAAAATCTTTGAAAACAATCATATGCAATATATTCATCCATTTACATTTAATATAGAATACATACTTTTGAAAAGAACAATTTAAAAAAATAGTCCATTAGAAAAAAATCTAAATAACAAAATCAGAACTTAATTCACTAAATTTATAAATTAAAAGATGAGAGCCAAAAAATGAGATATAACCAATTCTATTAAAAAAATAAAAGAAAATTACATGTTAAATAATATAGAAAAATTCAATAGAGAAAAGTTCACACTAGATAAATATTAGGATTTTTCTAGAAAAAATTTAAATAAATAGTTGAAAACTAATTGAGACCCACGTTGTCCTAATTTTATATTTGATATTAACTTTAGAACTAAAAATTGTAGGGTGGGGTTTTATCTTGTGTTAAAGGGAGCCCTTCCAGATATTCTCAAAGGCCATAGGAGAATTTCCTCCCCCCCCCCCCCAAAAAAAAAAACAACAATTTGCCGAAAAAGAGAAAAAACAATTTTAACCCAACAATTTTTCTTCTTAGGGCCAAAAATATTTTAAACCAACCATTTTTCTTCTAACAATTTTAACCCAACAATTTCAAAAACCATAAAATTTGGGGCAAAAAAAAAAAAACAAAAATCATATGCATTCAGTGTGTATAGCTAATCACATTTGCATACAATATACAATACACACATTTGCAAATAACATTCTTTCTATTTATAAAAATTATAACAAGATTGAAAGTGTTATTTGAAAGGATAAAAACACCTTTTGAAAGCGCATTTTTAAAAAAACACTCTTTCAAATAGTACTTTTTTCGCTTAAAAAAAAATTCATTTGAAAGCACTTTTTGAAAGAGTGCTTTCTCAACTAACAATATTTTTTCAAATACTAAAAAATAATCAGTATTTAGCCAAAATTTGAATATAATGGGAGTGTTTGGGACAATAAAGTTTGGTGAAAATCTCTAAAAATTTATTTCGCTGCACGAATTACGAACCCACAACTTATTTCATTTTATCTCACTTTTTATCACACAAAACACCCCTAAATCAGCACAATGAAAAAAAATTCCTCTTCTTGGCTTATCTCTGTCTTCCCTAATTTTATTTCTTTCTTGTTTCACATCACCATGCATGGAAAGCAATTTCATGCATCAATAAATGACCTCAAATTTCCTGTCCAAAATAAAACAAGCATTAAATTTTGAAGACCCACAGTCCAGACCCAAGGAGAAGCCATTCCTTTCAAGGCACTCGGATACTAAAGGTCAGCTCTCCAAGAATCCGAGGAACAGTCTCAGAAACAAGCAGAAAACCCAAAGGAGTTACAAAAGAAAATCCACAACTAAAGTGACCAAGAGTGGATTACTAAACATGATCAGAGATGTTAAGGACATAAAATTCGGGTTATGCTAACGTGAAATTCATGTGAAAATTATTAGTCTACCAGTGAAACCACCAAACTGCTTCAGAAACTGCTTATAAAACACAAAACTAAAAAAATAAAAATCAAACGCCACTAGAAGACCTGCCACAAAGTCAGAAACTACAAACTTGCAGGGTCCACCACTCCCCCTGAAACTAAATTGATATGATATAATCACCAACTGAATTGCATACTAGACTGATCATTTTAAAGCAATTTACGCAGGTTCCCAGTTTTTGTCAGCATGTACTATAACTTTCTGAAAGAAGTGGAATCCCCAAAAATGCCTAAAAATTTTGTTTTGATTCCTTTAAACTGGTGGAACAGTGGGAAAATCTAACATGTTATGGCAGCCAGATTGCTCATACAGTTTTTTTTCCCCTTTTAAACCATTAAGCATCAGGTTTCAGGACCATAATCATTATAATAAATATAGATTCTTCCAAACTAATTTAGAATTATTCCATGTGACAAGTATCCCTTTGATGTGTAAATATAACACTTGCGGGCACATTGGACATTATAATTGAAAACAACGGAGGGAAAAGGTAAACTAGCAATGACAATCTGAAGAATACATTTATTAGATGGTATGAAAGTTAAACAGTAATCAAACAAAGCATTGCATAAAATCATGGCATGTGCAGAGATGTTACAAAAGTAACTGCTGGATGATCCTATAAGTGAATTGCATACTGATCATGGAGATATTGGAGTATTTCAATTGAGAAGCTTACACTATCCGCTGATGAATGTTCAAATTGGCGTCTTGCTTCCAAGTATTTTGGATTGATATGTATGCCATGAGTTGGTCGAGGAGATTCAGAAGCACTTAGGGAAGGCGGGCCAGAAGACTGATGATTTGCTGATGGAGAAAATTGCAATTGAGATTCAATCTTGCAAAGAACAGATGGTGGAAACACTGTTGACCATGTTTTAAAGAGGTGCCGCATTGCAGGATAGAGGTTGGGGTGAACTTGCCTGTATGCCTCGCAGAAAATCTTAGCAAAAGATAAATCAAATGAGAGAGAAACAACGTGTATTAGGATCCTCTGCAATGAAAACTGACGTCTTTGTATGTACATGTCCAAAAGAACATAAAAAACGACACATCATATCCAAAATTCCACTCACCTCTGGCAAGCGGGAAGAAAAGTACCTAATATATTCCCTGCCAATATTCTTGACAATGCTGTCCAAAAGATAAAGAGAAGGCATTTTTTGCTCAACTGGGACCTGGAAAAACCAAAAAGCATGAGAGGATGTTGGTCCTTATAGGATATAAAATAAAAAGAATAAGTACCTCCCCTTGTAAGAATTCTAGAGAGAGAGAGAGAGAGAGATTACTTTGACGAAACACAAAGACAAGGAAGAGAGTGGGATGGATGTATCAATCTATGGCTATGGGAAAAAATATAAGCAAGGTTGTTATGGATATAACAAACCAGAATGGAGTTGTAAACTATGAAGTACAGAGAAAGTAAGGAATATCTTAAACTAATATGAAATAAGAAACACTACCATGTATAGACTCAACAGAGTTCAAAGACATGAATCAAAAAAAATATAATAACTCGACAATTGTTAAAATATTCAAATACAAGACACTAGGGACATGATACATTTTTATATGTATATTTCTTAATTTTTGCATTGAAAATATATCTTTATTTTATTCCATCAAACATAAAAAAATATCACATTCTGTATATTGAAAAAAAAAGTTTAAACAAAAAGTCCTAATATCTATTCTAAAAGGCCCCATCCAAAAACATGGAAGTTTTATAATTCAGAATTCCTAAAATCAAAAAGCCTAAAAGAAGAGGGTTTGGTGGGCATGAATTCATGTAGATGTGTCAAAGCAAATCTGCTAGAAGCGTGGCCAGTACTAAAAATATGATAAAATACCGAAACAAGTTTCGATTTCCATCACTTGTTCAGTTGTATCCAACTAGAGTTGTTGTCTGACACATGTTTGATATAGACATAACACATGAATGCTATCTGATTCTTAGATACATTGTTAAAGCAGACCGCAACCATATCTCCAATGGTTCCTCGAGCATTTGGAGCAAGAGACAATTTCTTGGTTGGCCCAAAACCAACAACGATGGTCAAGGCCCAACCCACTGTAATAAGGTTTGGAAAGAGAGAAATAAAGACGCTGATCAACTCTTAATCATAAATCCCATACGTCTTTTCCATCCACCAACTTGAGATATGCTACTTAAAGTCTTCCATCCACCAAGTTGAAGGTGTCAGTCAAATAGAAGACAGTTCGACTAATGCATTTGCATTTTTTTTTATTTTTTTGGAAAAAGAAAAAGGTTTTCATACAAGCAAAATATCTAACCTTTAAAGCAAAAGGTGTAAAATATGTTTTGAGTGTTAAACAATTCCACACACAAACAAATTCCAGATGCCTTTGTTAAAAATGTGGTGATCTATCGTGCCATTACATAAAACAGTAGACTTGAAAATGTATTTGTGAAAGGGTTGGAAGTATTAGTAATTCAGAATACAGATAAACCACTTCCCAACTCATGAGGCAGCTCGTATGAAAAATCTTAATTGTTGAAACTGAACTACAGCACGTCTCTTATCCTTTTACTTTCTTTAACTTGTAACGAGGTGATCCTTTTTAAGTAGTCCTGCATCTCCACATTCTAGCTAACATTATCCTAACGGAAATTTCTTTGTCACATTGAATTAAGTATCCACAATGGTCTTTAAACATCAAAGCACAGAGTGTGCCTGTATATCAGTTATAAACATTTTTATCTGATATTATTAGTGGTTTAAAAGGGGAGCAAGTTCCACTACAGGTCTACTATTACCAAATTCCAGCTCCCTTCATACCATTCCTAAATTTCGCCCTTGCATTGCATTTGAGCAAACATTGTGATAGTAGTAATTCTGGGTTACAGATTGACTACAGAGTATTAGTAGAAACTCTATTTCTAGATCTGAGTTTGTACTTTTAGATCTCCAAAGCTGTGTTACCCAAGATGAGATTCATCATAGTACACGATACAGGTATGGAGTTCCGTATTTTCTCCAATACGTGATAGGAGGGAATAGGCTTAGTTAGAGCGTTATTCCAAGTAATGGTTCATTTATGGATGGGTCATCCATATATATACATACATACATATGTTGAGACAGTTTCAATAGTAATTAAAAGAAACAAGTAAAATAATGTGTAATTCTCATAATGCATAACATAATCTCAATAAATAGTCCAAATTCTAAAATTCCAAATATCTAAGCAAATGAGATAAAATAAAAGTTAAAACCAGTAGATTATTCCAATAAGTAAATAAACTACTGCTTCATTCTCTCTTCTCTTTCTCTGTATTTTCCCTATACCATAGAGTATAGATTAAGCCTTTGTTAAAGAAGGGATGGGAGGGAAGGGGACCAAAGTAAATGAGAGGGGAAGGAAAGGGCAGAGAATGTAGATTAATTATTTTTCTTTGTTTCGAAGAGATGGGAAGGGGAATGGAGGGTAAGGTCTATATAGTTAAAAATATTACTATACCATTTAAAATATATTTATTTATGACAGGCATTTGTAGAAATAATAAGAAATACTGAGGGCAAAATAGATAAAACATACTTTAAAATGTTTTTACATCTTTTCCCCCCAACTGGGGGGTGAAAGATAATTGGTTAATGGAGGTAAATGAGTAACTTCCATTTCTCTCCCATTCACCTCCTCTGAAACAATGTAATTTTTTTTACATCCTCTTATTTACTCCCTTTCGCTCCCATTCACCTCCTCCCGAACAAGGGCGAAATTTTTGTTGAGGTAACTATATTTCACGATCCAGATCGCAACTAAATTGTGAGTGAGGTCACATGAGCCAGATCGCGGTACCATAGGGAGGTGAAGGATCCCAGTAAACATGCTTCAAAAGTGCCATTGACCACAATCGGCAAAAAATTTGCATTGATGCCTTTAATAACACGGCACTGTTTGCAATTTGGAAGCAACTAAATAAAACAAAGACCTTTCTTGTGTTCATAGTCTTGAAAGAACCTGCGAAGCTTTTCCCTCAATTGCCTTGAAGGGAACTCAAAAGCATGCCGTAAGGCATGGTCTTGACAGATCAAACCAGCAAAAGATTATACCACTAAACTGGTAGTCATAGGACAAACACTTCATTTGTTGAGATTTCCTTCATTTTTGCCTTTATATTAGCCAATTTGTTTTGGGCTTCAGCAGATATTTAACCCCAAGCAGTGAGTGGAGATAGAAATTCGAAAAAAGAAGAAAAAATAATTTGGAATTTTTTGTCACTGGAATTCGCACCTATTTATGTGGAAATTAAATTGACTGAGTTTTTCCTTGAAGAAATTAGCTTTCACAGAAATTGATTTTTTCCTTTTAAACACTGGTTATTCAAAATCACTTCCATATATATTGTTGTTTGACGTAAATTGCTTCAGGATTGTTCAAAATAATGAAAATATAACACTTCCTCTCGCACATAAATGTAAATTATTCAAAAAGAAAGACAAAAATTTTCTACTTCGACACTAAGAATACAAATACTGATCAAATGCCTTACGAGCCAGGCAAATAAATACTGCAATTTTGAAGTTCCGGTGCTCCAAAAGTTTAAAGAAGAAGATCAATTACAAAAAAAAAAAAAAAAAGGAACTAGACCATTGAAATTTCAAGAACCACACACATTCATATGATTGGCAAACCAAAAACGCCCAAGCTCTGAGTACTCAGATCCTTCAAACTACACTCGTACCTCAACAATCCTCGCACAAATTGCGTCAGCAATGCCCTCGCCGTGCTCCCTCTGTTCACCAGCAATTATGGTAAGATCAGTAATAATAGGCTTCGAATTGAAAGTGAGCTCCGCCAAAACCAATTCATAAAGTCGCACAATCTCTCTAGTGCTCAGCGTCAGAACGTCGTCGTCGGTTGAAACCCTAATCTCCTGTTCTCTCTCCTTCAACATAGCCTTGAACCGATCGAGAATCGTAAGCATTGGCTTCGTCACCGGAACCTCGCCAGGCAGGGCTTTACTGCTGCTGTTGTTACCGTTGCTGAAGCCTATCAGATTTCTAGGGTTTTCCGTCGCTGACATGAACCTAACTTCATCCATGGCGGTTTTCAAACTCTTCAGAGTCTACAGTGAATTTGATTTAGGGTTAGGGTTAGAACCACCACGGTGTGGATAATAAACGATTGAATTAATGATGACTTCCCACCAGAGAGAGAGAGAGAGAGAGAGAGCGATGGTTTTCCTGCGCTTTACTGCTTCCGCTTTGGCTTTCAGCCTTTCAATGCGTTTCAACGCGAAGAAGATCATACGGCAATTTAGAGTTCCGATTCCCCATCGGATTTTTAATTCCGGAGGGATTCAAATTTGGGATTTGATTTTAATGATTCCAAAGGAAAAAAATAAATATAAACTGTTAATAAAACTCATTTAATTTCACCTAAAGCTATATTATTTGAGTTTAATTGAATATTTTTATACACGCTGCTAAGTCAAATTTTATTTAGAGCTAACTATACTTTATTTCAATGGGATTTGGTTCAAAACATCTGTCTCGCAATTTAAAATTCAATTCATGGCTTTCGTTTGCTTATAGTGATAAAAAATGAGATAATATGTTAAAATTTGTTAAAAAATTTTAAAAATTTTTAAAATTTTCTCCCATTGTTCTGAACTCATAATTTATCTCATTTTATCTCACTTTTTATTACACTAAACACTCTCAAAGTGAAATAAGTTGTGAGTTCGTAATGCATAGAGTAAAATAAATTTTAAAGATTTTTAGAATTTTTTTTTTATTACAAACCAAACATTGTCTTTATTTTATTTTAAACTACGTATAAAATTGACTTAACTTGTTAAATTTAATTAAATTTATACTTCATGAATTAAAATTAATTGAGAAAATTTTATTTATTTTATTTTTTAAAGAGATTAATTTATTTATATTTTTCAAACAATTTTTTTGAACAATTTTTTATTCACTTTTTCAAACATGTTTTATTTATTTATATGTTAAAATAAAACTTTATTTCACTTTTCAAAGAGGTTTAATCTACTTGTATCTTTTAAATAATATTTTTAATGACCACATATAAATCTTTATAGCGCATTTTGGCATAAATCTAAATTTAATATCATATGTTAATTTTGTAATTTAATTCAAATTATGAGAAAATTATGTTTTAACTTTTAAAATATAAGAAAGTTAAGTATTTTTTCATTCAAACTATACTAAGTAAAGTATACTTACCCTTTTTATTTAGTATAATTATAATTTAGTTATAAAAATTCATATGGTATAATATTAAATAATTAATTTTAAGTGCAAAAAAATAAAAAATAAAAAATAAAAAAATATTTTTAACGCAAAAACTCTTATCAACTGATGATCATTGTAAACGAATTATAACTTTTAAGCACATAAAATCTTTAAATATGAGTGAATGACAAATTTCAAAAACACAAAATTACCTAATCGAATCCACGATTTTATGTGTAAAACATTTCTAGATCCCTTTGATGAATCCTTCAAATGAAAAACCAATTTTTAACTTATTGAAAATTAATGAACACTTAGTATAAAAAATT
>JAVXUM010000031.1:0-19908 GCA_035590655.1 Pouteria glomerata
ACTCTTCCAAAATTTCAAAACTTGAGCTTCTTCTCTTGAATTCTCTTTTCCCTTGACTTCTTCTTCCACTTCTCTTATTTTTCTTCCTTTTTCTTCTTTCTTCTTCAAATTTTCTCCCAAGCTTCTCTTAATCCTTCAATGGCCGGGTGGTGGCTTCTCCAAATGGTCTTTCTCTCTCTCTTTGTTACTTAGACTTAAAAATAAATATTTTCACAACCAAAATATATATATATATTAATACAATCACTATGGCCGACCAAGTCTTCTCACCACTACAAATTCATCTATACATATATGTATATAAGCATATAAGGTTTCCATGCATTAACTTAGGGGGTCCCACCACTTTAAATGCTAGTTTGACTTTCATTTAACTACAAATAAAACAAAAAGGAAGTTCCAAGCCTTTGCTCGGCCATTCATTCTTCTCACCATTTCAATCTTATTATTATTATATATATATAAGCCTACATTGAGGTCAACAAGTCAAATGGAGGTTTGTTTAGTCCACTTAAGCTTATTTAGTCCAAATGGCATAGACTTGGTCAAAATTTGGAGCCAAACACCTTGCATGGCCGGCTCCTCCATCCTCCAAATTTCCTTTACACAATTTAAGGTAAACACTTGCGCTCCATAAGGCCCCATCTAGCCGGCCACCTCTAAGTTCTCACATACACCTTCTACTACCACCATGCACAAGCAAAACCATACATTCTAACTCCCAACACCTAGAACAACAATATGCATAACATAACCTCCAACCACATTAACAAGCTCTAATCTCCTCTTCACAAGAAAGACATTAAGGATTTTCATTCACACCAAAGGTGAGGGTATCACAGTCTCCCCTCCTTACAAAAATTTCATCCTCGAAATTTGTACATGATATAAAGAGAATAAACTTGTTCACAAGGACATCTAAGAGAACAAGGAAGGAAATTGAGCTCGCATTTCCGCCTCACGCTCCCAAGTTGACTCCTCGATGTCGTGATGCTTCCACAATACTCAAACCAAATGAATGGTCTTGCCTCGCAGCACTTGGGTCTCGAGTATCCAAAATTTGAATCGGTCTCACCTCATAGTTGGCATCTGGATCAACTTCTACTTCCGTCCAATCCAACATATGTGAGGGGTCCGGCACATATCTCCGTAGCATGGACACATAAAAAAACCTCATGCACGCCGGAGAGTTATGGTGGTAAGGCTAGGCGATAAGCTAACTCACCTACCCTTACTAAAATCTCAAACGGACCGATAAAACGGGAAGACAACTTTCCTCGCTTACAGAAGCGGAATTGCCCCTTCCGGGGTGAAACTTTGAGGAACACGTGGTCTCCCACTTGGAATTCCAGCGGTCGCCTCCGTCGGTCCACATAACTTTTCTGTCAGCTTCGCGCCGTCTCCAACCGTTATCTGATCAGCTTCACCTTCTCATTCGTTTCCCAAACTATCTCAGGTCCAATTATAGCCGCCTCTCTAACTTGTGTCCAACACACTGGAGAACGGCACGGTCTTCCATATAAGGCTTCAAAGGTTGCTATGTCGATGCTAGATTAGAAGCTATTGTTGTAAGCAAACTCTACCAGTGGCAAATGCTCTTCCCAATTTCCCTTGAAATCCAGGACATAAACTCGGAGCATATCCTCCAATACCTGAATAGTCTTTTCTGACTGGCCATCTGTTTGGGAATGAAAGGCTGTGTTGAAGCATAATTCTGTCCCTATCGCCACTTAGAAGCTTTGCCAGAAACGGGAAATGAACTTGGGATCTCGGTTAGAGACGATGGAAACAGGTGTCCCGTGTAGCTTCACAACTTCACGGATATACAACCAGGCTAAGGAATCCATCGAGTCGATTGTCTTTATTGCCAAGAAATAGGCTGATTTCGTCAATCGATCCACAATCACTCAAATGGCATCACAACTCTTCCTCGTCTTTGGCAACCCTGTGACAAAGTCCATGGTTACGTGCTCTCATTTCCATTCAGACACAGGCAAAGGTTGGAGTAGGCCGGCTGGCTGTTGATGTTCTACCTTTACCTATTGACATGTCAGGCACCGTCCGACGAACTCTGCCACGTCTCTTTTCATCCCTGCCCAGTAGAACTGACGCTTCACATCATGATACATCTTCGTACCTCCCGGATGCACTGCCAATCAAAATTGGTGAAACTCCTTCATGACATCCTTTCTTACAGCTGAGGGCACGAAGAGTTTACCTTGGTACTTGACTACTGCTCCCTCTAGTGTCCAGCCAGGTAAGTTAATTTGCCCCTCTATCTTTTAACAAATCTCTTTTGTCTCTCCATCTGCTTGTTGGGCTTCAATTACTTTGCTCACCAAGGCCGGATAAACCATTGAAGTGTACAACATACCCCTTTCTGCCTCTTCCTCCAAGGCCAAAGCAAATTCACTAAGTGTACCTAGCATTTTTCACTCCTTTACTGCTAGGCTGGCCACTACACTTCGAGTCTTCCGACTCAAGGCGTCTGCCACCACATTGGCCTTGCCGGGATGGTAGTGAAGATCAAAATCGTTGTCTTCCATGTATTCCATCCACCGGCATTGCCTCAGATTCAAGTCTTTCTGAGTAAAGATGTACTTAAGGCTCTTGTGATCAGAAAAGACATCGAATCTCTCACCGTATAGATAATGTCTTCAAGTCTTTAGTGCAAAAATCATGGCCGCCAACTCTAAATCATGTACGGAGTAGTTGCTCTCATGAGTCTTCAACTATCAGGAACTATAGGCTACCACTTTTCCACTTTGCATTAAAACACACCCCAGTCCTTCCCGTGAGGCGTCGCAATACACGGAATAGCCCGCTCCTCTCTCTGGGATGATGAGCATTGGGGTGGTGGTCAGCCTCCGTTTAATCTCTTGGAATGCCAGCTTACAGGTTTCGTTCCATTCAAACTTTACCCATTTTCGTGTGAAGCGAGTCAATAGAGCTGCAAGCCGCGAGAAGTCGAGCACAAACAGGCGGTAGTAGCCCGCCAAATCGAGGAAGCTACGTATCTCAAATATTGTCCGCGGCTGAGACCATTCTAACACTGCTTCAATCTTAGAATGGTCAATTGCCACTCTCTCTTTGGACACCATGTGTCCCAAAAAGTTGACTTCTTTCAACTAGAAATCACACTTACTAAGCTTTGCGTACAGTTGATGGTCCATCAGCTTTTGCAGTGCCAGTTTCAAGTGTTGCTTGTGCTCTTCCTCGGACTTGAAGTAAATCAACACATCATCTATGAAAACCACCACAAACTTATCCAGAAAGTCTCTGAAGACCCGGTTCATTAAGTCCATGAAGACTGCAGGCGCATTGGTTAACCCAAACGGCATCACCAAGAACTCGTAGTGGCTATACCGAGTCCTAAACGCCATCTTGGGGATATCTTCTTCCCGGATCCTTACTTGATGGTAACCCAACCGAAGATCAATCTTTGAGAATATGGATGATCCCTTCAACTGATCAAACAAGTCATCAATACTTGGTAGTGGGTACTTGTTCTTGATGGTGACCCGGTTCAACCTCCAGTAGTCGATGCATATTCGGAGTGTCCCATCTTTCTTGGCTGCAAATAACGCCGGTGCACCCCAGGGAGATGTGCTCGGCCTTACAAAACCCTTGGCCCTTAACTCCTCTAGCTGACTTCCCAGCTCTTCTAATTCCGCCGGTGCCAAATGGTATGGAGGAATAGAAATAGGCTCCGTGCCCGGGATTAAGTCGATACTAAACTCCACTTCCCGTTTCGGTGGCAACCTCGGCAACTCTTTTGGGAACACGTCGGGAAATTCATCGACTACCCTCGGCAATTGAACCTTCTGCTCCTCATCCCCATCTTTCAGCACCATAGTGGCAAATAGTGCACACAAGTTTACCTTTCTGCGGCTCCTCCGTGAAGGAAATTCAAACAATGTACACCGATCTACCAGGAAATGGATAAATGCACCCTCGGGAGCTAACAAAGTCACTTTTTATTTAGGGCAATCAATTGTGGCTCGATAAGTTTCAAGCCAATCCATGCCCAGAATTACATCAAATTCTCACATCTCCAATACAATTAAGTTTGTGGGAACAACCGCTTCCTTCTTATCAAACATATCTTCTACGCGAAGCTCACACTCCTTCACTACGGATGTCAAGGAAGAAAATCCAGCGGTTGGGGTTTCTACCAACAATAGTAAATCCATATGGCTTATTTCCAAGCCCAATGCAGACACACACTTAGCAGAAATGAATGAATGTGAAGCCCATGTGTCCAACAACACCACGGCATAGATGCAGATACTCGAAAAATACCTCGAGTAATGAGGGGTTCCGCTGATGTCTCCTGTTGGGTCATGGCAAAGACCCGCCCTTGCACTTATGGGCAGTAGCGTTAGACATGCCCGGCTTGTCCACAGCGATAACACACCCAGGTATTCCCCGTAGCCCCACCTCCGGGTCGGCTCGTGGACTCGGCCATCATCCGCAACAATAGGTAGTCTGCCTTCATATGTCCCAGCTGCCGACAATTGAAGCAGATAGGTTACCCCGATTCTGTTCTTCTCAGTGGTCTGGGGGCTACTCCGGTTGGCTGGGCAGGTTGCCCCTGAGAAGTGGAGGTGCCCCTTTTTGCCTTTTGCTACTCTGCCCTTCTGGCTGCTCTCCTCTGCCTTGGCCACAGCGGCCTTCCAACTGGTTTGGGTCTCCAACATATCCCGCTCCACCGCCATAGCTCGGTCAACCAGCTCCTCATATTTGTTGCGGAGCGTCAACCTCAAGCCCCGTTCAAATCTTCGGAACTTCAACCGGTCAGTAGCAATAAGCTCCAGGGCATACTTGGATAAGTCTGTGAACTGCCGCTCATAATCCAGCACTGTCTTATTTCCCTGGATAAGGCTGGCAAACTCCTCCCGTTTGGCATCTCGCAGAGACTGGGGAAAGAAATGGTCACAGAATTTCTCCTTGAATTGCTCCCATGTAAGCCCCACATGACCCCGAGCCTCCTTAATGCTCTTTCACCAGGTCGAGGCTCGCCCCACCAATTGGAAAATAGTCAATGTAATGCAGGTGGCGGGTTCAACAATTTCCAGCGCCTCCAAAATCTTATCACATTCATCCAGGAAGTGCTCTGCCACCTCGGTGTCAGCCACACCATCATAACTTAAAGGCTTCATCCTCCGGAACTGTTCTAGGTTACTCTTGGTGGCACCCGCTTGAACTTGCGGTTGGGGTGCTACCCCAGCTCCTCCCGCCATAGTGGCCATTGCGGTGGCCAGTTACTGTAAGAAAGCCCCGGCGTCCACGGCAGCAGATGGAGGAACTGCTGGTGCTGCAGGTGGTGCCGCTCCGCCTCGGGGCATAGGTGGCACTTCAGCCACCGCACTGTACTCCGCCTCTTGCTCTAGCAGAATGGAGGCACTGTGCACGGAGGCTTCCGCAGTTTCCCTACCTTTGTCACGGCCTCTACCTTGGCCCCTTCCTCTCGGCTCTTGTCTTGGCGGCATTCTATACACACATAAAAGAAGGCACCGCAGTTCAATTTCACTCTCACAATGGACGAAAGATGAAAAACAACAAATCATTTCAATGCCACATATTCATATACATGCAATGCAATGCTCCCATGTCCCTAGGTAGTCTAACCTTGGCTCTGATACCATCCTGTCACGCCCCGGGGTCCGGGGACCCAGGGGGTGAGTGTGAAACATGCATTACATGTAAACCGGGTCGTTATATCAGAGTAAACACACCGGTCACACAATGGACCCACAAAACTCCATCTGCTATATAACGGCCTAAAATTTTGGTTAATTGGGTACCTAATAGACAAC
The DNA here is from genome assembly GCA_035590655.1 of Pouteria glomerata. NCBI lineage: Eukaryota > Viridiplantae > Streptophyta > Magnoliopsida > Ericales > Sapotaceae > Pouteria > Pouteria glomerata. The sequence goes on from JAVXUM010000031.1 coordinate 5,820, forward strand.
CTATGCAAAATATGTATCCATTGACTGCCATACAACTACGCAACGGTTGATAATCTAACCATACATTCACATTCACTATATGAATCTCCAAAGTTTATACAAGTCCAGGCCTTATGGCCATTACAATCCAAAAGTAAAAGAAATTATGTACAGGCCAATGCTATTTCAAAATACATTTACAATCAACAAAACTCAGCCGATCATGATCAAAAGGTGTACATCTCCTCGAGGTCCATCGTACTTGTCCTGTGTGGATCCTGCAGGGACATCTGTAGGGACGTGAGCACGGACAGCGTGTGCCCACGATACACCCCCATAATATGAAAAGAACGCATGTGGTAATCATAATACAATGTAACAATAAGAACTCAACATTTAGCGCATGAGAGCATATAACTCATGATTCAAAGTATAAGCAAGTTTCATAACCCAATTCGAATATCAAGGGGTACATTATCAATTATCTTCAGTTAAACCGTTATCTTGTTCATTTGTGTATACATCATAGATCAAACATCCACACATCATCGGGGATTGGGTACTGTTCCGGCGTCCTTGTTACGGGCGACGCCGCGGCCCCCAGCATACTTTAGGATGGCAACCCAGGACAACGCTACGCCCGTGTGTATGCCTAAGTTAATACACTGCCCTCATTTCGTATGCTACTAACCTACTGGTATGAAACACCAACCCTGCGCAGGTTCCGGGATTTTCGACCCGAGGGTATCAGTCCCCATTCTTATTTTCCGTCCCCACAATCCCCGGCACACAACTAATCATTTCGTTTTTTTATCTTCCATTAGGTTGAGGAAGTATGTGGGTTCATATACAACACATTTCGCATGAGGTTTCATATCAATAATATAAACTACTTCATAATGTTCTCATGTAGCATATTAGCATCAATACTCAATCATTAAAATGCAATCACGCTGATTTCAAAGTGATTCTTAGGTAACAAGCCCAACCCAAGCAATACACTAGAAGGTAAGCAAAAGCATAAGAAAAGCCTAACCTACCGTCCGGACACCCCCTTGGCCCGTTCGGACGGCAGTAGGTAGAAGTCCAAAAGTTGCACCTTGCCCCTGCTCCCGTCCGGACGGCAGTAGGGGCTGATCCCCGAATTCCTTAGCCCGTCTGGACCCTAGAATCTCTCGTCCGGATGGTAGACCAAATTTCACCAAACACCTTAGGTTTTCTAGTTTGTGCTTAAGGTTTTTAACCACCCTCCTCAATAGGGTTTTTACTTATCCCAATCAACTCTCAACAACCAACTTTGATGGTGAACCAAACTTCTTTTTATTCTCCCCCTTACTCCACCTTCATGGTCACACTAATATATGCCAATGAAAAAGAAAGAATTCAAGAACTTCCTCCAACCTCACAACCCACACCTAGACCATGTCTAAATTCCTCAACCAATATCACCACACACTTCTATCTTTTATGTGAAACAAGGAGTGGAAAGAAAAGAATTTAACATATCTTCATGGAAAGAAAAGTGATTCCATATCTCAACCAACCAAAACAACCAAAGTGAGAAAAAGAGATAACATATGCAAGCTACCAAGTTCTCTACTCTAAATCATAGTTCTCTCAATTTCTTACCACAATAATCAAACTTCAAAGAGAAGAAGAAGAATTCAAGGTATGTATATTAGAAGGAGTTTCCATACCTCAATTTCAAGCTTCAAAGTTCAAGAACTCTTCAAGTGATTTCTCCTTCCCCTTTCTTTTTCAAGCTAGCACCAAAGGTGACAAAGCTCTAATAACTTGCTCTCCTCTTGAATTTCTTCCTTCCTTACTTCTCTTCTTCACTTTCTTTAACACTTCTCTTCTTGATTCTCTTATTCTTTTAAATTTTCTTCAAGTTTTCTCTCAAACTTTTCTCTCAACCAATAATGGCCGGGTAGCTCTTTCTTTCCTCCCAATGGTTTCTCTTTCTCTCCTTTTCATACTTAGCTAACAACAATGATCAATATACATATATGCAATATACTTATATCAATTGAGGTGGCCGGCCAAAGCTCTCCCTCACCACACAACTCTCCAATACATATATATATATACATGCAAGACACACAAGTCTTCATGCATTTAACCAAGGGTCCCACCATATTTTTTAATGCCATTTGACTTGCACAAAACAAACAAAATGGAAGAACTCTTCCTTGCCCAGCCATTCCTCTCTTCCTCCATCCTTCTCACACAAAACATATACATATATATGTATAAAGCCTTCCCAACATTTACTAATGGTCCCACCACATGTTTATTGCATTTAGATCTTCCACCAACCAACAAACAAGCAAACCAAGGGGTTGGCCGGCCTTTGCTTCTTCCTTTAACCATCTTACAATATTATATATATATACAAGCCCACATGGAGGTCAAAAGGTCAACAAAGCAAAGCTTCACCCTCATTGGTCCAAAATGGCTTGACTAGGTCAATTTGGTGCCAATTCTTTTGCATGGCCGGCTCCCCCATTCCTTTGCATTTTCTAACCCTTCTTTCATGCGTTAAACCATTACTCTTCCTTATTAAATCCCCACATACCTTTCTCCTACAACCATGCCCAAGCAAAGGCATGAACATGCTATATACCAAGCCATCCATGCAAAAGTTCCAACACTTAGAAAGTATGGAAGAACATGGCATTTCACCACAACAAAAGCTTAATCCATGGTTTTTCATTCATTCTAAAGGCAGGGGTATCACATTGAGAACATATCCTATTTTCTTGCAAGAGTGATATTCATTTTTTAAATTTCCTGATTGTTTTTGCAAGAAGTGGAGTTGAATTCTAATAATGATAATCCAAATAATTTGAAAATTTTGCCAATAAGGCTATTGCAGGTTTTTTTTTTTTTAAATTTTCTTACTATTTTTGCAAGATGCAGAGTTGGATTCTGATAATGATAATTCAAATAATTTGAAGATTGGGCAAACACTGAAGCTTTTGAGAGGAGTTCGCAGGTTTTTTTTTGCTATCTCATTCAAAAATAATTATGAACATTTGGCCTGCATCTGTTTATTTTCTTTATCCCAATTCTTCTCTGATATATTTGTATTCTTCTCATTATACATCTTCATATGTATAAATATATTGTATTCCTCTCTTTTGAGTTTTGATGACATTCTTTCATATATATATCGATATATATATTTGATGTGTTCTTTTTTTTAGAATATTAAATATGATGATATGGAAAAGATTAGGGAATTAGGTTCTGGTACATGTATATCAAGGGAAGTGGAAGGGTTTGAATGTGGCAAAGCCAGCTATTTTGTTGGGAAACCCTGTGAGAGGGATCATCTGGTATTGTTCATGTCCTAACTACACTTTCCTTTCACTATTATTTCAAATAAGTTTGTCTGGTTTGGATAATGTTTTTCTATGTTAGTTTTTTTTACCAAAAAATTAATTTTATTTTTATTTTTTTTTATATATCACAAAAATGATTATTAATAATTGTACGAGCATATATTGTACATTACTAGGACTATGGATTAGTGAATGTAAAAAAACTTAATAAATTTTTATACTTTAGTTTATATATAATTTTTGTTCTGTACTTTCAATTGAAACTTTTAAGTTTATATATATTGATAGGTTATTTTTATTTGTTGCAGGCTGGAAAACAACAGAGACAACATTTTGGTTGAGGATATTTATTAAATACATTATCTATTTTGGATATTGATTTGTATTATATTTTTGACTTAAAAAGATTGTGTTTGGAAGATAATGTAGAAGTTATGACATTAAAAGTATTTATGAATTAATAGAACTAATTATTTTGTATAATTTATTTGACAATATATATTTTAATTTTATTCGTATTACTTGGCATTAAGAGTAACAACATTTAATGAATGTATTATTGTGATTAGGTTCAAGGATTTATGCATTTACGTACAAAATCCTGAGATTTCTATCTATAAGACTTTTAGCAACGACCATATGAAGTTTACAAATATAATATTTTTTTGGACAAAATATTTTATTACTAAAAGTAATGCTCAATTCTTGAAAACAAATTTTTTACCCACCAATATTTTGTTGCTAATTATACTTGCTTCACCAACGAAATGGAAATTAGTTGCGAAAATGTTTTTGAGACTAGTTTTTAAGGACAAATTAGCAACAATATAGCTTGCATTGCAAAAACATTTTAGCAACGAAAATTCAACTTTTAGCAACAAATTTTTTGACTGCTAAAGATGTATTTTCTTGTAGTGAGAGGTCTAGGGCTCGTCACAATCTAGACTAGCCACTGAGATGTAATTGCCTAATAACCCACCGACTCAATTGCAACCTTTTAAGCCTTAAATCAGTCACAAGTAAGGGAGACGTGGAGGAACTATGTGCGTACTAGGAGGATGCCTAGTTGTCAGACACACTAGGCATTTATTACATTTTTTTATGTATAATTGCTCATTTTGATATTCTTTAAAACAATATGTTAATATATTGCCATATCAAATATAGAGAATATGTTAATATAATGCAATGTGAACAATATGTTAATGTAATGTTTTTCATGTTATGGTTATTTAAAAAAAAAAAAAACTTGGTGTTTGCATTTTGCTAGTATACGAGTTTTTTTATTGAATACATATGTTGTTATTATTGACATTGAAGTTAATGTTGTACGGTTTTATTGTGGCAAATTCATATAAAATCTTAAACTAAATATGACAGATTTGAATATTTCCTAAATTGAAGAGAAAAAAAAATTTACATATTTTCTAAATTGAAGATTTCCCAAGTTGTCAAGTTTGCATTCCAAGTTAGCAACTTTCTAAAAGATCACAACCAAAATATTGCAATCTAAATCCAACTAAGAGTGAAGAAAAAAACTATATAAATTAGGAAAGATGCGAAAAAGTTTAGTAAGCTTCGCAGGCAGGGCATGAAGAGCATGCGGTTACGCCTAAAGCACACAAGGAGCCAACTGGGAGCTCGCGGGTACGTCCAATATTTTATTCAGTCCAGAAAATATTCCAATATGATTTGTAGCCTAGTTGATTGAAGCGCGATAGTTTAAGTCATATCTTATTTAGAAAATTCTATTTTCATTTTAGAAAATCATTCCATTGAAGAAATCTTTTATTAGGAAATTTGTTTATAAGTTTAAATTCTAATTGGAATAGGCTTAATGTACAAGGAGAATTAAGGGTGCATATTATAAAGTCTTATAAGAGAGAGAATTTTTCTTTTGTGAGCTTATAGGTCTTTCTCTTATTTTTCTTTGTATTATTTCTTTACTTTTTATGTGACACAAAAAATCCACTTGTAGGGTTTATCGAACGAATTAAGTAAGAGTGATAAAAGAATTCGTGTGAGTCATAAAGAGTTTGAGTAGAGTATTATAACCCGTTGATAGTGAAATTTTATAATAAAGGTTTTTCTCCGTGTGAGATGGTTTGTATGATTTTAATTACTTTGTGTGATTACTTAATTCGAAGAATTTTTTATTGGTATCGGAGTATATCACTCTACTTTTTTGAGTGAGATCAAATTCGAATCAATGAATTCACTTTTTAAAATCCTAACTAACATTGAGATATCAAATCATGAGAATGATGATTGTGACAAAGAATTTTAGAACATTCAAGAAGCCTATGAAGAACTCTTCAAAGAATGTTATAGGTTGAAGAAACAAAGAAAAGTGTAACATAGAAGACATATTTTGCTAAAGAATGAAAGAGAAACCATAAAGATTGAGAATGAAAAAACTCACAAGTAAATTATCTATTTTGGAATCTGACAAAACTTCTCAATCTCAAAGTGTAGAACAATTTAAAGCTAAACTTGAAAAGAAAAATAAGAACATTGAAAAATTGGAAAAAGTCGTGAGAGAACTTCAAGCTATCATCAATGAATTGAAAAAGAAGATAAAGAATGATGAGAAGATAATGGAAAAAATGAATTTCAATTCAAACAAGATTGAAGAGTTTTGGAACAAACACAGGCCATATGGAGACAAATCAAGCCTAGGTTATACTAGAGAGAAAAGTACGATTGCTTTATCATCATCAGTATCTCTAGTAGCTCTAACGTTTTGCTCAAAATCTAATGTAGTTCAAAAGAATGATTTAAAACCTGCAGTAGATCCACAGTTCTTCCCAAAGTTTGCTGCACTACCAAAGCGGAGTTATAAAAAATTCCAACATCATCAGTATCCTCCTGCCATGGTGAAAGATACACAATTTTTTAAGTCATAATCTTTTGTACCTATTTGTCACCATTGCGATATCAAAGGCCATATACACCGTAACAACTCTATGGTCTTTCATTGAATTATGTGAAAATTTTTTCTATAAGTCAAAATAGTGTTTCAATGACAAATAAGTTTCAAATTTATTTTTGATTTTTTCAAAAATCATTTTAAAAATTCATGTCAATTTCAAAAACCTAAAAATTTAAATTTTTTTGAAACCTAAATATAAAGAGTTTTCAAAGAAAAAGAATTGAAATTTTAATGAAAAGCAAGGATGTGAGAAAAGCAATGTTAAGATTTTTTTTCCCTAAAATTAAGGCTATTTGGGTTCAAAAATCTAATCTTATTACCAAACCCTTACACACCATTCGCTTTGAATCTCTTAAGAAGCCTTTGGCTATCTGTGCGCTTCCCTAATTTTTAGAAATAAAAGGAATATAAGTTCATTATTTGTTTTGAAGATATTTTATGACTCCTATCTCCTTATATGTGTATCAGCCATCCAATCAGATTCATTTTAATGGATTAAAAATTTATATTTCCATTTAAATTGAAGAGAAGTGTTTTGATGAAATTTGTCATAATTTTGATGTGTTTTCTTTTACATTTGACTGATTATACATATACCTTTCCATCTACATATATGTTGATCTTGGATTACTGTTTGATGTGTTTAAAAAATATTGATGAGCTTACATAAATTAAAAAAAAAAAAATAAATAACCTATCCTAGAAATGGTTACCGGTGAGATCAGCGAAAAGTCCCTTAATGCCTCATTGATTGTTAAGGAAAAAGTTACCGGCCCATAAGTGTTTGAAAGTTACCAAGACCTTAAAAGGGATATATGATAAAAAAATAAAAATAAAAATAAAAAGAAAAAAATTGGCTCTCAATTCATCTAATGCATCAAATTTAATCTCTTGATCTTATGATTTGTTTGAGGGGGAGCATATATGTTTGATAAGTCATAATCTCACACGCGCATAAGAATTTTCTTTCGATTTTGTGGCTCAATTCATTTTATAATGTAAACTCAGAAATTTATTTCGAAACATGAATTTTTGTTCATTTAAATTTATAAAGATTTGGTGATAGATTTACATATTTGGATATGGGTGAAATAAAATTTCTTTGATCTATTTTGTGAACCTTCCTATCAATTTTAGTATTTTTATAAATATATTCAAATTTTTGTGTGCACAAAAAGACTATGTAAGAATTTTTCAAAGAGGGTTGCAGAGACTGCATTAGCAATTTTTGATACATTTTTTTATTCCCGTATTATTTTAAGAAATTGTCAATTCATATCAAAAGGGGGAGTAAAAAATTTCAATATTTATGACTTTATAGTTTGTAGTGCTATAAACTTAGAATATGAACTTAAAACTTAGAATTTGAACTCAAAAATTGTTTTAAAATTTTTACCATATGATGTCTCGATGAGTTTGTTCAAGTGTTTCAGATTTATTTTAAAGTTTAATTTAAATTTTGATATAAAATTGCCAATGAGGAGATTGTGAGGTTTTATTGTGGCAAATTCATATAAAATATTAAATTAAATGTGATAGATTTAAATATTTCTTAATTAAAGAGATGAGAAGATTTATATATTTCTTAAATTGAAGATTTTTTAAGTTGGCAAGTTTCTATTCCAAGTTGGCAACTTTCTAAAAAATCACAACCATAATATTGTAAGCTAAGTCCAACTAGGAGTGAAGAAAAAGACTGCACAAATTAGGAAAGACACAAAAAAGTCTAGTACGCCTCGCAAATAGGGCGCGAGGAATGTGTGACTACGCCCAAAGTGCTCAGGGAGCCAGCTAGGAGCTTGTGGGTGCGCCAATATACTATTTGGCCTAGAAAATATTCTAGTATTGTCTGTAACCTAATTTATAAATTTGTTTATAAGTTTGAATCCTAATTGGAATAGGATTTTGTAAGTCTATCTATATATATGCACCCATGCTTAATACAAAACGAGGATTAAAATGGCATATTTGAGAATCTTGTGACAGAGAGAGAATTTTTCTTTTGTGAGCTTTTAAGTTTATCTCTTATTTTTCTTTATATTTTTTATTTACTTTCTATGTAATACAAAAAGTCCACTTGTAAAGTTTATCGAGTGAATCAAGCAAAAATGATAAAAAAATTCGTGCGAGTAAATCAAAGAAAATCTGAGTAGAGCCTTGTTACCCGTTGATAGTGAAATTTCGTAATAGATATTTTTCTCCCTATGAGAAGGTTTTCTCATTATTCTCTTGTGTTATTTTAATTACTTTGTGTGTGATTGCTTGATTTGGAGAATTTTCAAATGTGAACTATTTTTGTATATGTTGTTGTTTTTATAAGGTATATTACTTTGTTCTTATGCATAAGTGGATTTGTTAAATCAGTTTCCTCAGCTATATTGTGTACAGGAATAAATTTTGATCTGTTGCAAGTTGGTTATGTTGCTTCTGGTTTTCATTTACTATGAAGGGTTAGAGTGTGATTTGCACTGAGTTCTTAGATTGCTCCATTATGTTCGTTGTGCTACATAATTATGGTACTGCATATTATAGGTGCAATATTTTCTACTCTTGTCATGGCTATGGTCTATATTTTTGCTACAGCGTGGTGCTATGCAATATTGTAATTGCCATGTAATGGGCCTGTTGTGGGAAGTGAATGCCCTATAAAGGATTTTTGTGTTATTGCAGTTTAGCTTTAGGTGTTGATTAGTTGATGGTTACAGCTCCTTCTTCTTCTTAGAATGCTTTCTTCTGCTTGTTTTTTCCTTTCTTTTCTTTTCTCAATTTCTTACTTTCCAAGCTAGTTCTTTGTTGCTGCTTTGATTTGGGATGGGTTACAAATGTGCAATATTCTCGTGCTTATTCTATTTGATGTGCTTAAGCTTTATAAAGCTACTTGTGGTGCAATTTCTATTTGATGTGCTTAAGCTTCCCAAAAGATTTATTTATTGATTTATGTTTAATTTTGATACCACACATTATACTCTTTGTGGTTGCAAATTTCTTATAAATTCTGCATATATTATACTCATTGTGGCTGCAAACTGTTATACATATCCAGTATTTACAATAGTTTTGTAAGTCACATCATTAATGTTTTTCTCTAATAGTTATTTCAACAAAAAATATCAATTAATTCCTAGGTATTGATCAATGTACACTCAAATAGAAAAGATGGAGACGAATTAGTCTTTACTAGTGACTTACTTTTTTTTTTTTTTTTTTCTATTTACTTAACAATTTAAGATAAGTATCAGGTTTTGTGTGGTTCTAACTCAATGGCTTGATGTTTATTGATGATGATGTATTGTTTGTTTTAAAGGAAAACACCAAAGAAACCAATATTCAATTGTTTGAGGATGAGAAAACACTAGTTATTAGGATGTATACTTCTTTTGATTTGGTATTTATATCTAGGACTTGAAAAAGAAAATTTGACGGCTAGCATGTGGTATTTTTGAAATATGTTTGTTGCTTTTCATTTCAAACATAAAATTTTGCTGGCTTTCTTCTAATTTCAAATTTTTTTTGCATGATATGAAATTATAGACTGTTACCATATATGGCTTTCATGAGAAGTGCTTGTCATGTGCATTATGGGTTCATGTTTGTTATCTAGTCTAAATTTGATAATTTGGCATTTTTTTTTATATGTTGCTATATATATGTTTTTTATATTATTGGTTGAAGTTAAAAACTATTTCCAACAGTGCATTATTAGCAAATGACAAATCATTTGAAACGATAAGCGTATCTATTAGATTGTAGTCATATTAACTATTATTAGAATTCAATTTGAATTGCGAAGGTGTGGTGTTATGTCTTGGTTGAAAAGTTAAGATGTCCTAATTTCTATATTTTTCAATGCTCAAAAACCTTATTTTCCTAAGTTTGCTTGAACTTCTATAACTGTCATAATTTATCAGCATTTTTCACTTTGATTGCCACTGTAGCAATTCTTTTCTTAGTTTCCATTTATGTTAGCTATGATGTGTTTCTGTTTGGATGGTATAAGAATTTTTCTATCTACCTCTTAGTTTGTATGTAGGAGCCACTAAATTAGTTACCAAGTTTAGAATAGCACAACAAAAGCATAGATATCTGTGTTTTTGATTTGTTAATATGTGAAATAATTTAAGTAATAGGTTGGAAGCATCATAATATTAAAGTGTCTACGTGGGAGCATGAATATGAGATAAGAAAGATATATTCATAACTATTTTCTTAGAGTTGTGTGTGTATTGATTGTCTCAAATTTTGAAGACGAAATTTTTATGAGGGGGGGAGATTGTGATAACTAGAAGATTTTCATTTTTATAATTTTATAATTTTGGAAATATGTTGGGAGAAATAAGAGTAAATAAAATTCATTTGGGTTGTACTTGAGCAGGTTGGGCTTAGTTTATACATGAAAGAAGTTGGGCAGGAGTAGAATTGGGCCTAAAAAGGTGATGGATACACAATTGGCCCAAGGAAAGAGGCCTTGGGTGCATAAGAGGAGCCTATTCGAGTGCACGTGATGGTAGCACACACCAAAGAAGTACCAGGTGCCTATGGTTTGTTAATGTAAGTTCGTTAGTTGGATAGCTTTATGTCTTCGTTTGTCACTTCTATTTCAGGCTATGGTAAGGATTGTAGGAGAATGGGAGAGATAAATTACTTTTGCTAGGTTGGCCTCCAAGCATGTATCTATATGTATGTGGGTTTGAGGAAAAAGAAAAAGTTCGGTTAGGGAGTGGAAGAAATGAAAATCGGAAAAGAACTGAAGGCAACCAAAGTTTGGTGAGTAGCTCATACCTTAACTAATCCCAAATTGGTTTTAGAGTAATGAAATTGAACCTATATTGAACATATTAGTGCAATTGGTTTGTCATTAGGATCAATGATTTGGATATGTAGTCTACTCGAAGTTTCTTGAGATTGCTAGTGAAGTTACAATCTTGTTTGAGCTCACAGTATCCATCTAATCTTCATTTGACGTAGGGAGTTAAATGCATTTTACCTACACATGTAGTATGTGGAAACTATTTGCTGTTTGTTGCTATGTTCATTTAAAGATTAGAAGCATATGTCATTGGAGAAAGTTTGAATTATACATCGATAGATACATATGTATATATCTACTGAGAAGAAGCAGTTAAAAATCCAAAACTTAAGTAATGTGTGATAAGAACTTAATCTTTAAGTGCCATTTAGTTTGTATAAGTTATGTGGTATGAATGGAAACATAAATTTCTGAAAATGTTTGTTTTTTTTTTTTTTTTTTTTTTTTGCTATGTACTGAAAATGTTTGTTAAAATATGGATTTATGAAAAATGGAAGTAAAAACCAATAGAAGAAATGAAACAGAGGACCACACTAGACCATTGTTGGGCACACGAGATGAAAGTCTGTTAGGCGCTTGCCATCCCAGGCTTCTGCCATCTTGGGTGCATGAGATGAAAATCTATCGGATACCCATCATATTGGGTGCATGAGAAGAAAGTTTATTAGGGACTTGCCATCTTGGGCACATTGGAGAAAATACAGTCGGGCGCCAGTCAAACCCTTTGTCTGAACTTGGTTTTCATTTGGTCTTTTTTTCATTATTAGGAGTTGAACATGTTTAAGAATTGATTTATGCATAATATTTAAATTATCTAATATATTTTAGATTTAACTTTGTGATCTAGAAAATGTGTTTAATGATTTGAAATGAGATTATTTGTTACTTAAGTTGTGATTTGAGGATTCATGAATACTATAATGAAATGTTGTTTATGATAAATGGTTTTAAAGATGAAATAATGATGATGAAAATAGTTATGATAATAATGAATGTTTAAAGCTTGTCAAATGAAAAGTTATTTATTTAAATAATACATATGGTTATATGTATGGGATATTATGAGATGATACATGCTTTGGTTGTGGTATTATAGAAACTTGATGATAAATGATGAGAACATAAATAAGATGTGAATAAGAAAAGTGGAAAGAGATTAAATAGTGAATTAAGATTTTATTGTTAAGAATATATTATGATTATTGATTTGCTTGGCATGATGTTATAATTTGTTACTTAATTGAATGAGATAGTGGAATGATGATGATTATGATTATAACATTGAAATGAGATAACGTGAAATTGTGGTTGATATCGTGAGACGAGGATGGAGGGTACAAGAAAATAGGACGGGCATTATGATTAGCCTAGGGTTAAAACTCAAAACCTACATAGGAACTAGTATTCATGTTAGTAGATTAGTAGCCTACAACATGATGTTTATTGTGGCTAACTGTGACCTTTAATGACGACATATATTATGGTTAATTGTGGGCCTGAATGACGACATTGATTGTACCCACCCCATGAATTTAAATGAAATGAAAATATGATTGAAAAATAATGATGATGATGCTAAGAAAAGTAATTAGTGGAATTATTATTGAGAACTTTGATGATGATCCTAATGTTTGGCTTTATTGATGACTTGTGTTGATATCAAGGATATTGATTTTATATGATGATTATGTTTCATTCTTTTATATTATATATGTTAGTATGATGCATTGTGGGCACAAGCGGCTAGTGCTTATGTCCTTACAGATTGTGTTTCAAATCTTGAACTCTGAGTCTTAAGGGGCATTGGCTGAACTAGAAGTTGATCTACGGTCGCAAATATTTTTGTATTTTAAATACTTACGTTTTAGTAATAGTTGGGATTATAATTTTTATCTAAATTTGGAAATTTATTTGATTGGAATGTAAATGCCATAAGGCCTGAGTTTATTTATTTCGTGAGTTGTGTTAAAGCATGATGTCTTGGCTTAGCCGAGGCTTAGTTTACTGTTATTATATTATTGCTAGCTATTATGGATCTTGCGCCAAGGTAGTTACATTGCTCAAAGAAATGATACTAGGTGCATGGTTTATTGTAATACCTTGAACTTTATAAGTAAATATAATTGGAACATTTGATGTGTTTTGAACCCAACTTGAAATCTAAGTTAAAGAATCTTCCTAAAGCTTGAACTTAGCCCAAAGAAGACAATATTTAAGCATCTTAAAACCCTAAATCAAATTTAGATAATCTTAACTCAAATTTAGGGATTTGAAAACTCTAATTGGCTAAGTTGAGTTTAATGAATTGTTAAGTGAATTTTGATGATTTTAAACTTAAAAATACTAGGGTTTTGGCTCAAATTCAAGAAGATTAATGTATTCTAGAGGTTTAGAATGATAATTAGAACTTAAAGGATGAATTGGAGAGGAAATGAAGGGGTATTCGGCCAAGGAAAAGTCTTAAAATTTTAATTTTTTAGCCCTAATTTTGACCTAAGGACCTTAAGGTAATTAAGTAAATTGTTGAGGGGCAAAATGTTCATTTGAAAAGGAGGTTTGAAAAGTCAAAAAAGGTGGAAGAAGGCAAAAAACTGTTGGGGATAAGCTTGGGTGGCCGAACCATCTAGAAGGTGCTAGGAAGGTCTAGGTTAACCTAGGTTGTTCCATTTGACCACATGGAGTTTAGGTGGCTTAATTAATTAATTAAATTGGTCCCACACAAGCTTAGGTGTCTAATTAACTTAATTAAATATTAAAATAAGTGGGTGAAGATGATTGGCTAGGAAAATTGGAGAGGAGGTGGAAGAAATTATAAATAACATTCAAAGGCCAGTAAGGGCACCAAAAAGACCATTCGGCCAAGCCCTAGAAAAATAAGAAAAACAAAGAGAAAAAGGAGCAGAAAGGAAGAAACGAAAGAAAAATGAAGAAGAAAAGAAAGAAAAAGGGAAGAAAAAGAAGAAGAACAAGAAGAGAGCAAGGAAATCAAGTTTAGAGAACCTAAAGAAGACAAAGGTAAGTCTT
>JAVXUM010000034.1:20526-36660 GCA_035590655.1 Pouteria glomerata
TGTTTGATACTAGTATTTAGCAGTGTTTCAGCTATTTTAATTAATTAATTATCATTATTATTTTGGTACAGTGAACTACATGAGGGGGCGAATGCTGTTTCTTCTGCCGATTAAACCTGGACCATCGGCATTCTTTTCACCTTCGAATTAGGCTTAATTTCCTTTTTTTCTTTTCTTCTTTTGTATCTAGTTAGTAGTTATTATTTTTTTTTTTTTTTGTGTTAAAAAAGAAAAAAAATGATAAAAATTAACTCTTTAGTAGTAGATTTTTTCGTTTTTTATTAATTTGATTTTTTTCTTTGATGATTTTTAAAAAAAATATAATATGACAAAGTAATTTGATCATTTTAAAAAAAAAAAATAAATTAAATAGCCAAAAGAAGAGAAACCCTTTAGCTTCCCAAACAGAACCTTAGCAGACGTGCTATTGTGAATTGTTCACTGAAAACGTAAATTCTGTAAAAGGCGAGTGTTGACTTAGGATAATTTGAATGCCGACCCAGCAATCGCAGTTATGCTTTCATTTCTTTGTAGAAACTATTTCTTTATAAATAGTAGTTTTAAAATTTCTTACACAAAAAATTTTGTCTGATCGACTTTAGTTCCTCATTATGAATATTAGACTTTCTCCCTTTTTATTCTGCCTTTATTTTTTCCACAAATAAGAGTAGCATTAATTAGACAACGATGAACCTTTCTGATCCAAGTTGGGCGGCGGAAAAAATCATGTCGGATTGAAAAAGAAACAATTGGAATAAATTATACTAACACGTATATATTTCATCGTTATTTTCATTTTATTCTCTAAAATTTTAAACGTCTTGCTTTGTACCATATATTTTTAAATTATCTCACTTCATCTTCATATTTTTAAATTATTTTTGTTGTTATTTCATAAATTATCATTAAAAAATTTTGGCAAAAAAAAAAAAAAAAAAACTACCTTTCTGTCATAGACACCTAGAGCTTTTCTACCAATAAATTTGGTGAAATGAAAAAGATAAAGTAATTTAAAGTATAGAAATAATATGAGATTAAGAATAAAATATGGTAAAATGTCTTTTTGCCAAAACAATTGCCATCCAAATCTCTCTTAAAACAATCCATACACAACACTACACTTTTCGCTATTCATATACAATGCTATATTTTTTACTACTATTCAACAAAAGCGAAATTATAAACAAATTTGATTGGTGTAATTGGAAAGAAAAATACTTTAAGATTATGTTTGCAACATGAATATGTGGAAGGAAATGAAAAATGAGGAAAAATATTCAAAAAGCAAAATGAAATAAAAAAATTAAATTTATTTTATCTTTTTATTGACTTAAAAAATAAGAATAAAATAAATAATATTTATCATCAAAATTTAAGTTTTATTTGATTAAGCATACACAAATCGTCCTTCGGGGGTGGTCGAGTGGGGTTCGGAAACTGCTGGGAATGTTGGACTAGTTGGTGGTTTCGGGTTCGAATCTCCCTTCGGGGAGGCTAGTTCTCCACTATGTGACGGGCTTTTAACAGCCCCTCTCGATCGAGCCGGTCAGCCAGAACTTGCTTAAACTGGTTTACCCTCTATGGTTCCTTACCGGCTAGGGTCATAGGGCGAGCTTTACCCAGTGCGCACTCTCGAGTAGCGGATGCGGGTTTCCTCGTACCAGAAGTATACACAAATCGTATAAATTATAATTTTTTTTAATATTTTCTTTATTGTACAAATCAATGATTCAAATACAGTTAATAAATCATATTGGGAAAAGAAAATTTAAAAGGGAGCACTAGAAATCCTTGGTTTGAGTAGGCAAAAGAGGGGGGTCATCGAAGCCATCATCCCTAGCTTTGAATTCAAGCAGCTGAGACACGTCACGCATGGTTGGTCGATATTGCGGGTCAGAACGCAAGCACCATAGTGCTAGATTCAAAACCGAGGACAATTCATCCGCCGTCGACGTTTGACTTGCAGGAGGGGAAAGTCGAGGATCCAACACGTCTTCTAGTTGTAACGTCCTTTGCTCGACTGACGAATATAGGCTGGAAATGAGTTCCCCTGGATGGGAACCCATCAGAATTTCAAGTGCCAAAACACCAAAGCTATACACATCACATTTTTCTGTCACCACCATTGTGTACGACAATTCTGTCACCATCAAAATTTGGAACAGTAAATTAGACAGCTCAAAGGATATCTATCTACATAAATCTATATATATATATATAAATTTTTTTAAAAAAGAAAAATTAAGGCCCGTTTAGCTTACAAAATTTTATTAAATTTTTACTATTTTTCATACTTTCTTCTAAATAAATTTTAACATATATCATATTTATATTAAATTAATTGTACCTTTATAGTACTTTTTGTCAAACTTTTTTCTTCCAAATACTGCTTAAGATTTTAATTAAGAATATGTTTAAAGTAATTAAAAAAATGAGATAAAATAAAATAAAAAAATAAATTATAAATTTATAATTTATGTAATGAAATAAAAAATAAATAATTTTTAAAAATTTTTTAAAAAATTTTATCACTCTAAACAGATCATAAGATAAAAAAAGAAAAATAATGATCTACGAGAAAATCAATCACAGTGATACCATGACGGCAATTTTGGACTTGTAGAACTTGTTTGGAATCCCAAAAGAAACAAAAAAAAAAAAAAAAAAAAAAAAAAAAAAATTAACGGAAGTGATTGATGTGATATAAAATTGATATGTGACAAAATATGATTAAAAAATTTTAAAAATTTTAAAATTTTTTTGATTTTTATTTTTTATTTTTTATGGGACTCCAAACGAACCTAGTGGGGTTAATTATTTTAGAGCCCTACTCCTCCACCTAATTCAATTAATTTTTTAAGGTTTTTTTTTTTTCTAGCACATGGTTGTTTGAAAGTTTAATTTTTAATAATTTTTGTTTTTTTTTTTCTGTCAAAAGATAGTAATTGAAATTTTTGATATATTTGATAAAATAAGGATGTATTTAGAGTGATAAAAAGTGAGATAAAGGCACTGTTTGATTTGTCCAAAAACAAAAAAAAAAAATTGTAAAAATATATGAAAATCCTTAAAAATCTCTGAAAATCTTTAAAATTTATTTCACTATACAAATTATAAACTCACCACTTACCTCACTTTATCTCATTATATCTCATTTTTTATCACTCCAAACACACTTAAAATGAGATAAAGTAAAATGAGTTGTGGGTTCGTAACTCATACAATGAAATAAAAGGTAAATAATTTTTATAAATTTTTTGATACATATATATATATTTTAACACATCAAACGGTTCATAAGTACAAGTTTTAGTAGATTTTAACAATTTTTAATCATTTTTGAGCATTCAATAAAATTTTTGGTAACTTTTAAAAATTTTTAGAACTTTTGATAACTTTTTATGTCTTTAGTTAAAATTTCAATAATTTTTACATTGAGTAAGTTATTATAACTGAGTAAAAAAAAAAAAAGATAAAAATTAATATTTTACCGAAGACCGACGACATAAAAGTTGAATATTTTATTCTCAAAATTTGTCCACCAAACGATGCCTAGATATTATAATATTGTTCTTTTGAAAAATTAAAAGTTAACCAAAAGAAAATATGATTCTATCATAATGTTACGATTATTATTCCAAAATTATGTATCAATGGTATCTTGACTATAAAAACTCGCGATCACTTTTGTAATAAAAGGGTATTAATATTTGTGATTTTTTTATTTATTATTTTTTTCATTTGATTTTGTTGATGCATAAAACTACCACATCATTGTTATGTATTATTTTCGGAGCTATGTTATATTATCGTAAAAAATAATTAAAAATTTTACTCAGAATGATGTGGAAGAATCGTGACCTATCATTTTTAAATATTTAACACATTAAAGCATTGTATAATTATTTGATTGTCACTTAAACATCATTCTCATTAAAATTTTTGAAGAATATCTTCCCCTTTACTTTAGAAATTAAAATTTTGGGCTGAAAAATTATGATAGTATATTGAAATATGGATTAAACGAACAATTAATATATAGAAGTTACCTGGAGCAATGTATCCGTATGTGCCGGCAACAGTGGTCCAATTTGAAGAATCAGGCTTCAAAAATCTTGAGGTTCCGAAATCCGAGACACGAGCCTCCGTGTCCGAATTAAGTAAAATGTTTTTGCTTGATATATCTCTGTGAATTATGGGAGTCACACAATCATGATGCATGTAGGCTAAAGCATGAGCAACCCCTCTCACAACATTCACCCTCTTCCCCCAATCCAACTCTTTTGCTTCCTTCTCGTTGTGTAGAATTGCTGCCAAGCTCCCCCTTCCCATGAAATCGTACACCAAAAACGTGTGCCTTTGGCGGCGGCAAAAACCGTAAAGCTTCACAATGTTCCGATGTCTTATTTCCGTTAGTGTCGCTATTTCATTCGCGAAACTCCTCGCCTCCTCATTCTCCATTCCTTCATTTGTGGAGTTCAGTAGTTTTACTGCAACTACCTGCAGTGACGGACTCGGTGTATTAATTAAGTCAGTGAAGGCAAGATTACAGACTATTTTAAAAGTGCGTGAATATTTTTATCATCAAATTATTAAGAATAATTATAGTGATATATTAGAATTTGAAAGAATAATCTAAATAAGATTAAAATTATTTTTAAAACATTAATAATTTTGACAATAAATAGACTTTGTATTTGTAAGTTATGTCTAAAAAAGAACCATTGTAAGTGAATAATAAGGGTAGGTTAATTAAATTATTGAGGTCATTGAAAGATCAAAAATTATAAAAAATGTAATACATAAGTCACTTTTTACCGTTTGAAATCCCAAATCAAAACTCAAATTCGATTAAAACGGCATTAAATGATTTATTTTAATGATTTTGATCACAAAATTGACAAATAGTTGATAAAAGTTAATAAAAGTTGACAAAATTTTATAAAATTAAGACTTTAAAGTAAATGCACAAAAACAAAAATAGTTAAATTTTTGTTAGAATTTATAATTTTTTTGTTACTTTTGATAAACTTTTACTGTCCAAACGGGCTTACATTGGATAATATAATAAAGAAAAAAAAAAAAATAGTAGGATCGGTTGCTCTTATGCTGTAAATTTGCGCATGACTACCTGACCGTTCAGTAATTTAGCCTTGTAAACTTTGGCAGACCCTCCCACTCCAACACAGTACGTGTCACTGAAATCTTCTGTCGCATCGATGATGTCTTCGTACGCCAACGTTCCGTCAAAATTCCGGATCAAAAATATACTTTCTCTTGTCAGCGGAATTTCATCTTCTGGGATCTTACTTTTTTTGTATCTCCGAAAGAAAAGTGCAATAATTCCGACAACCAAAATCACAACAAACACCGAGCCCAGCGACGAAACAAGTACTATTACGTTCCGACGCGAAAGTCCTCTGTTTCTCCTCCTAGAAAGTGAGGTGTTGCACGGTTTCAAACCTTCAATTTTCCCACACAAACCTTTGTTGTTGGCGAAAGCTTCCGGAGAAGACGAAAGAAATGGCTTGCTATCAGGAAGGGGACCCTCCAGATCGTTGAAGGACAAGTCAATAATGGACAAGCTCACCATCTCACCGAGTGAATTGGGTATTGAGCCAGAGAAGTTGTTGTGGGAGAGATTCAAAGCTTCAAGGCTTGTAAGCTTCCCAAGCTGAGGTGATATCTCTCCCGTAAGCTCATTGTAGCTTAGATCCAGCAGAGTTTGTAAACCTTCGAGATTACCAATCTGATATGGGATGCTACCGTTCAACTGATTCTTGCTCAAACTCAGAAACCCCAATCTCAAGCAGTCCCCTATTTGATCTGGAATTGTTCCACTTAATTGGTTCATCGAGAGGTCAAGATCTGCCAAATTAGCTAGTTGTCCGATTCCGAAAGGTATTTGACCCAGAAATTTGTTGTCATTCAAGCTCAAAGAGGACAATTTGGATAATTTTCCCACCTGTTCGGGTATTTTACCAGAAAGTTGATTCGAGGAAAGATCAAGCACAACTAGTTGGTTCAATCCGAAAATACTTTCTGGGATTTCGCCTTCGATCGCATTCTCGCCAATATTCAGCAGTGCCAAATTGGGAGATTCTCCCCAGTAGGCTGAGAGTTTCCCTTTCAATCGGTTATGACTCAAATCGATGTAGTTGAGGTTTGGATAAACTCCAAAATCCTTGTCCAGAGTACCCGTTAGCTGGTTATATTGAAGCCGGACTCTGAACAAAGTCGAGCAGTTTCTGAGGCTTTTGGGGATAGGACCAGTAAAATTATTGTAAGCTGCTGTGAAATTCATGAGCTTAAGACCTCGACACACTTGCGGAGGCAACTCGCCGGTGAAGTTATTCATCATGAAATGGAGAGCTACCAACGACGAAAGGTTCCCTATTTCCTCTGGCACCGAGCCGGATAACTGGTTATCAAACAGGCTAAAATCAGTTAACTTGCTCAGGGCACCTAAACTCGCCGGAACACGACCGGAAAACTGATTTAGGTTGAGGTGTAAGTAAGTTATTTTGCTCAAATTACCCAGAGACGGAGGGATTGGACCGTAGAAACTGTTATTATCCAGAGCTAGGAGAGTTAAATTTCTCAAATTCCCCACCTCGAACGGGAGCTTCCCCCCCAGCAAAGTGTCCTGGAGCAGTAATCTTTCGAGATTAATTAGGCCGGTGGTAGGGAAACTTGTCCCGTTGGGGAATAAACTCGGGTTGAGTTCACCGGTTATTCTATTCCGGGAGAAGTCGAGCTCAACTACCCTGGTAAGGTTAGCGATCGAAAGAGGAATCTGACCAGAGAGAGAGTTAGTTGAAAGATCGAGGTATACGAGTTCCGCCAACGTACCTATGTTGGTTGGGATCTTGCCGGTGAGCCTGTTCAGTTTGAGATCAAGGCGGAGGAGGTGTGGGAAAGAAGAGAAATCTAAGTGCTCCAACGTACCTTCTAAGCCTGAGTATGAGAGGTTGATTCCGATTACATTTCCTGCACTATTGCATGATATTCCACGCCAATTAGTGCATGGGGTTGAAGCTGTGGAATTATTATCGCTCGAACGATTAACCCACGAGCTGACTATTGTTTGGTTTCGCAGATCATTTTGTTTCCATCGTAGGAGAGCCTCGACTTCGGATTTTGGTGGTGTTTGGGATTTGCGACAAGGGAGGAAAATCATCACCAAAATGGCCAGAAATGAAAGAGCGAGCGAGTTCGCACGCCCGGCCATTAGTAAAAAGGCTTGTTTTGGTTGTTTTGAATTTGTGGAGGAGCAGAATAAATGTGCATTTGTGCCTTTTTAGTTCGTGTCCATTGGTCAAAAGCAACCGTGGATGGAAGGAGCTTTGTCAATAAAAAGTTACTAGTATGAAAAGAAACAGGCGTTTTTTAACATTTGTTAGATTGACTTACAACTTCTCGACAGTGATTGGTACCCACCGAACGCAACTATTCTTTGAATTGTCTATGCCAAGCGTGGTAAGAAATAATACAATTTTCATAAAATTCCGTTCGCGGAGCCGCCCTCTCGGGTAGAAACGGTTTAGGTTTCATTTAGACGGATTTAGTTGGATTATCCATATTAAAATGCAACCCAAATAGACATCGAGTATAACAATTAGAAATTTTGAATCTGAAGCATAAAACAACTGCTAATATAAACCAAAAAAAAAAAAAGAAGCTTTTAATATGCGATAATATTAGTTAATTGGGAATAATTTATTACAAGTGGGAGGTTAGGGAGCGTGATAGAGTTGACTCAATTGAATGAGATCATCTTGCTACCATTCATATGACATAAATGAGTATGTTTAGAATGATAAAAAATAAGATAAAATGAAATAAAGTGAGATAAGTTGTGAATTTTTAATTCGTCCAGTGAGATGAAAAGTAAATAACTTTTAAAATTTTTAAAATTTTTTATTATTTTTTAGAGATTTTTTTTTGCTCCAAATGGAGTCAATGTAGTTTTGTTTGTTATATATATATATATATATATTAATAGATAAGAAAAATATAATTTCTATATAAGAAAGAGAGGGAGACAATAAATGGTATAAAAAGTATAAATTTTGGCTCACAAATCAAAATTTGTATTTTGTACTACCATTTTGACAATACTTTAACAAAATTTTCCATTCATTACCCGTAAGACTAATTTTATCACCACTAGTTTATGCTAGTTGAGGTAATAATTAACTTCTTACGCGTGTGAGAAATGCCTAGCTACAATTTGAAAAGGATGGTATTGTATTGCACATGAAAAACGAGTTCTTTACGTCGAACCAAGAGAAACACACACCACATTATTAAATAAAATAGAATAAAAGTTGTAAACTTTATAAAATATTGTTTGAGGATAAGATAGAAATTCAAAATATAATAAAAATATATGTATGTCGTTAGCGATCTAGAAACTGATGCATACATTGAATTTGCAAGTTATTATTAATGGTTTTTCAGCAGTTCAATGATATTTTTAATTTATTCAATGCAAGAGAAATGTGAGGGTTGGCTTTCATGGGGTAAAAGTAGCCGGCCGACTGTCCTTTTCATTTTCTATTTGTCAGCAAATTGAATGCTAACTTCAAAACAATGTAGACTTACGTAAATTTATATGTAATATATCAATGTTTAAAATTATTGAAAACTAGAAAATTTGGTAGTTGTAAAATAACCTTGTAGAAAATATACAATAAAAAAAGTTGGCATCACACCATAATTGAGCGCAACAAATCAGTACTATTTTCTTGTGGTGGGTCCTCACCCATGGTTATGTGAGAGGGAGAAATATTCAGGGTGTTTCAGCTTTAATGATAATGAAATAACTCAAGTCAATAATAAGGTCCCATCATCATGCACCACTGACGCACATCTCACGATTTATCTTATTTACTATAACTTAGGACAAACAATTAAGAGCCATCTGTTTTAGTTATTGCTCTTAATTTATATATATATATACATGCACGTGTATGTACACACGTGCACGATGGGGTGTGGGGAAGATATAGGGGCATTTAGAAACGTAGTTTTTAATAATTTTAATAATTTTTAATTAAAAGTTACTAGTTATAATTTTTAATATATTTAATAAGTTATAATTTTTAATAATTTTTAGTAATTTTTTATTAAACTTTTGAATGTTTGGTAAAATTTTTGATAACTTTTGATAATTTTTAGTTATTTAAATAACTTTTAATAATTTTTGATAATTTTAAGTAATCTTTAATAATTTTTGAGTTGAGAAGTTATTATAACAGAGTAGAAAAGTAAAAATTTTTTGTATTTTAACCAGCAGCTAATGAGTAATTTTTGATACTTTTTTACTAAGTTGTGCTGCCAAACGCAACCATAGGCAAAAGACACAATAGAGAGTAAGATGAGCAGAAGATATATACAAATGCAGAGGGGTATTCCTCTAGTTCAGA
This sequence comes from Pouteria glomerata, assembly GCA_035590655.1. Lineage (NCBI taxonomy): Eukaryota > Viridiplantae > Streptophyta > Magnoliopsida > Ericales > Sapotaceae > Pouteria > Pouteria glomerata. Next base: position 29,958 of record JAVXUM010000034.1, read on the forward strand.
TAATCTTGAGAGGGAGGGAGAGATTTTATACTCCTGCAACTGATATAACAGAGTGATTTTTGATCTCTTCTGTGAATGTATATAAAATCGAACCACGTTAAAAATCTACCGTACTTAGCTTGATCTGTTCAGTTTTTCTTTAGATCTTAGTTAAGTGGTATCAAAGTCTTTTAAAACTATTAGATCCATAATCAAATCCGTTTCAGAGCAACATCAATGCATTTGTGTCCGCTAACCAGATTTCATTTTGCTCCAAATCTGGCATTAACATACTAAGATTGTAAATCTAAAGACAAGGATCAATATTCCATTACTATGAATTCAGCAGACCTCAAATATTATCATCATTGGTAAAATTTGAATAAAAAAAATTAATTAGTAAGGATTTTGACCCTTTAAGTACTGAGGTTATTGAGAAATTTTAGGATTTTACTAGACTACTCTTCCCGTTTCAATGAGGGAGAAGAAGGCCAAAAAAAGAAACCCCTTTACGATGGCCACTGCCAGATTTCTCATACATCCTTTGTGCCATAGAGGTTAAGGAATATCAAGTGTTCTCCCTGGGGAACCGGCGGGTACATTTCCTATGGTCACCATGGAGACAAGCCCCCTTTCTTAAACAATGGGCGCCCATTTGGTGTTAAATAAAAAAATAAAAAATTTTATAAATTTTTATAAATTGATACAAATTACAAAATTATAAAATTTAAATTTTTTATTTATTGTTCAAAATATGAGACAATAATTTTTTTTTAAATTTATATAAATTTATATAATTCCAAATACACCATATACAACCTTCCTCCACAATTTCGTAAACGAACACAATATAGGACAAAATTTGATGTACCTTATATAGGAAGGTTCAGGTTTTGTTTAGATGGTCCTATATATTACATAAATTTACTATGATGATTAGCTACTAATAAAATTTAACTCCTCTGCATAGGAAATTGTGACTAAATTAAACCTCTCAAAAATAAATATATAAAAAGCTAAAAATGAAAAGTATAAAAGTGTGTTATTGAAATCAATTTGCATTATTATTGTTGTCACTCTTTCGTTTTGGTGAATTATTAACATGAATGAAATTTTACAATGTGGGGCTTGTGCTTGAAAGCAACTACTTATTTCAAAATCTATCACCATCTTTGACAAGCTAGCTATCATTCTCAATGGCCAGAGAGTAGACAGCCCGCGGTTTTGACCAAGCAGACTAGCTAGTGTAACCTAAAGCTTGTCAATCGCCCAAAGTCATTGATTTGCTTTAAAGATCATAATTCACCAAGTCAATCCACTAAGATAGTCAACTCTTAAACTTTCTTCTTCCTTCCCTCCTTCCTTCCTTTCGTGGACCGCTTTTATCCATCCACTCGAAGACATTTTCAAGCAAACTGATTGACTTTTGCATACCTCAATATTTAATGCAAAATGATATTTTATTAGTACGTTATAACACAGTAATTTGGAAGTATTTTTAATGATCCAAGTTAAATCCAGATTACTATTTTGACACTGGTGTGGTATCTGTCAAAAAACCTCCGATCCTTAAGTTAGCAAAAGAATTTGAGAAAATATTTTGACAGAGTAACGGTAAGGTTAAGTGTAATGTTTGTACCTGAGCATCAGAAGTGATAGTATTTGTAGAGATATGTCGGGTCTGTATGGACATTATGCATGAGAATTATACTGAATCAAGATTCTCATCCAATTAGGTTGTGCCACGTGTATTTATGGATCCCCATATAGATATTTCTTGGTTAGTTATTAAAACCATTAGCAGGCAGGCAGCGTCTCTAATGGTGAGAATCACTCAATATGTCAGGAGACAGTTATATGCATGATGATGATATAAGCAATTCTATCCGCATGATATTTGCCATTCGAGAGTCCCGACTGATCGGTTGGTCAGGACTCTCGAGTATTAAGTCGGTCGAGGCATTTGGCTATTCAGCTAGTTGGGCCACTTGACTACTAAGTCAGTCCGGACATCAGTTGGTTGTGACGGACATTCCATAGAGATCGGTCGGGGGATATTGATCACCCGGGCGTGCCTTATCAGATACCCCCGATTCCTTCAGTCGTTGAAGACAATCGAGAGGAATCAATCTATTTCCATTGACCATGATCTAAATGCCCTCCATACTGGGTTTGGGTTAGTCATCCACAAATACCTCCAGTCCGAGAACCTAACCAATCTCAGCCGAGCAAGCCTTGTGATAATTTGAACTCTGGTGGGTCAATCTCGAGTGGGAAATCCACATCCCTTTATCATATGCCCCTAATTCCCCTAATTTCCTAAATGGGAATAGGGGAATCTAACAATTGGAATGTCTGACATTTTGCACACGCATTTAATGCCCCTTAGACATGGTAACGCCTGCGCCATAGTGTTGCTTTACCTTATGCACCCTTTGTGCGATGCATCTATTTAAGACTAAAGACTTTGCACGAACAAATTTTGACCATCCAATGTAATTGGATATCCACTGTTGAATTTGAAGCGAGAATAATATATTCATAAAGGGGTTTTCAAACCGTCATTGTCTTCACATTACGAGTTTCCCTTCTGCAACCAACGCTTGCAAGCTTTGAATGAATCTAGCCTTTGTGTTCATAAATTTCGTTGCTACTTTAATAAAAATTTTCTCTCCTTCTCGTTTTCCTTTTATATGCGTTGGTTTGTCCAGCATATTTCTTGGTATTACTGTCAAAATCAACAAATCCCCTTCTACGAGGGCTTCGTTGGCAACCCTAAGTTTGTTAAGGTAGGTTTTAGAACCCTTATTTTTTATTCATATAGGAAAAAACTCCAAGAATTAGATAGAGACATTAGAACTTTATTCATGGCTAACCATGAGGATCTGATTAGGGTTAGGGAAAATTCATCATCTCCTAATTCTTCTGAAGTCCATGAGACCTAGGATGAAAATCTTAGACCAATAGTGGATGCATTCCCCGCAAACATTGGGGATTCGAATAACTCATTTGGAGACCAGGCCCAGTTCACTGCAGAAAATATCGAGTCAACCCTTAGTGCTGCTAAAACTCAGTAGCTATGGACTGATTTTCAATTTCCTCAGTCCATGTCTTTTAGGGTACCTAAGGGGAATGATAGGACTTGTTGGTCAAGGGACGGGGAAACAATAATCTATAAAGGTGCCCTCATCGGCGGCCTCAAATTCCCAATAATAAAACCTGTCTGGAATGTTTTGACCCTACTTGACTTAGCACTGGGTCAAATCCTCCCAAACAACTGGAGGATATTAATTGGTTGCTCGGTCTTCTTGAGGGCGGTAATGGGACATAAACAGATAGTAAAGAAATTCCCCTACTATTACAAGGTGATCGAGGCGAGCAAAGGCTAGTGGTTTTTCTCGGGCTAAGAGAGGGACCTGAACTTAGTAACCGATTTTCCAACCTCTCATAAAGGTTATAGAGATAAGTTTTTCTTTGTATATAGGGGCAGATGGGAGCTCTAGCACTGCGAGACACTTAGCTCATTAATAGCTTGAGTCCCTCGTCGATGGGGAGGCTCGACGAAGAGAGTATGGCACGTTCTTTAATTTTAATTTCACAGTTCTTGTTTTATTTATTTAATTTTTTTTTTTTTTGAGGTGACTATATTAACTTATGTTCATTCCTTTCGTGTGAGAAGCTCAAGCCCAACCAAAGTTGTTCGAAAAGCTAAAGGTTGAGTCCAGCATGTAAAGGATTATGACGTCCATAAAGCAGACCTTCTGGTTAACGTTGAGACGCTGGCCACTTACATGCTTGGTGTGGAGCCAACCGAGAAGTGTTGGCGACTACACATGAGTAGAGTGAGTGCTTAATCCGTTTATTTATTTCTATTTTTAAGTTATTCTTACTCTGATCTCACTTCTTTGTGCAAATAATCCTTTTAAGCTTACTCCTCCCCTTCCATTGGCTCGACTCAATTTGGATCTCCTAAAGAGAAAGAAAAGGCAAGTACTGAGGGAGATTCCGCCAAGAAGGTGAAATTGACCCTTGGTACCAACTCAGGGGCCAAGGACTAACCTCCAACCCCGCTAACCAGTTTGCGGCTGCCAACTAACCCAAGCAATGAGTCGAAGTCCTAGCACCAATACATAACCCTACCGAGTCTGGCCACTTTGTAAGCCTTATAGATGATCCTTAACTTGCCTGGAGGACTTCTCTGGCAATACTCAAAGACGACAAGATTTATAAGTAGGATGACTACTTGAACTACCAATTGGTTCGTGATCTTAATCATGACATTGAGAGGTAAGTCATTTTGTTTATCCTCTTCTTTTTTCGTAGAAGACGCTTTTCTCTCTTTTTCTTCTTTTTTTTTTTTTTTTTTTTTTTTAAATTTTGCTGACATATAATTTTTTCTTTGTAGGCTCTCACTCGTTTTGCCATTCTTACTTACCGAATAATGATTACTGAGAGGCATATGGAGGCAGATGAAGAAAAAATAAACAAGCTTATGGCTGAGGTGGAGGAAGGAAACAAGATGGTTCCATCTACCCTCTAACAAAAAGATGCTGCTCTGGCCACCGAGAAAGCCTTGAGGACTGAATTGGCCAAATTAAGTAAGGCTAGTGAAGCCAAGAAGGCAACCAATGAAGCTAAGAAGGAAACCTTAATCGAAACAACAATTGAAGATTACAAAATTAGTAAGGCCTTCTAGCTCAAGCTTGAGGAGTGGTTCAACCAGGCTTTCAAGGTCGCTTGGGGCAGGGCATTATTGCTTTTCCTGGGGTTTGATAACTCTAAACTCCAACTAGTCAACCCCAGTAAGACCACAGAGAAAACCACCGGAGCAGTAGATAGCCATGACGAAGGCGTTGAAGCTCAATTGAGACCCTTCATCTATTCGCCTAAGCTTTTGAGAGATTTTTCTTCTTCTTTTTTTTTTTTTTTTTTGAAAGAACAATGTAAAAAATTTATGGGTAATCGAAATAGAAATACTTGGGTCGTTGATCTTTTTCCTCACACCTGACTTATTTACTCTGTTTAACTCTCTCACGATTGTGGAATGACTTTGATTCTTTCATAATATTGTTTATCTTTATTTTACTTGGTTTTATCTTATAAGTTATCTTCCTTTGCTCAACCACGTGTGCCGAGTAGAAGCTTTTTGCCACTCGGTTAATCAACCTTTCCATGATACTACTTTTGTATTTTTCAAGTGTTGATGATCTTGGGTAAACCTTTCAACTTCACTATTGATTCATATTAACTCTACAGCTTCAACGTTGAAATAAACAAACATATGTTGCCCATCATGTTAGTTCACTTAAATCAAACTTATGAATTGAACTTGGAAAGCTTGTGCTTACCTTTATAACTTGATCTGTAGTTCATCTTACTTTTTTACTTGAACTGATTAAATGTCCTACATTATTCTATTATGTTAATTAGACTTGAACTGATCAAGAATCCATCATTGTTCCATTCAGTTGGATGGGCAGCCTCGTGAGCCTTTTTCGTACTAAGCCATGTGAGCTGAGCGAGATCTCTATTCTACTCGGCCGCATGAGCCAAACAGATTCTTTGCACTGACCGATCTCGTGAACCGATTAAGAATTCTTGCCACTTATCGGGCATTGGCCCCGTGAGCCTTTGGTCGCGTGAACCACTTCCGCTCTGCTTGGCAATGTGAGCGAAGCAAAATCTTTGCACTAATCGATCTTATGAACTGATCAAGAATTCTAGCCACTAATTAGGCATTGGCTGCGTGAGCCATTTTCAGTCTGCTCAGCCATGTAAACTTGTCACGCCCTGGATCCGGAGACCCAGAGAGTGAGTGTAAAGCATACAAATCATGAGACACAATTATCATATCAGAGCAAATGCACCCAAATACGTAGTGGACCCACAATAAAAATTCGGCTATATAACGGCCTAAAATTTGGACTTAAGAGGGGTACCTAATAAATAACCTGTGCAATTTATATACTCACTGCTATACAACAACGCAGTGGCTTTATCAACTCATCATACAGTCACATTCATAATCATCCATCTGATTCGCACTAATCAACATAATCATATAACCACTTCACTACTTGCATTTCCATCAATATATACAAGTCTAGGCCTTATGGCCATTACAAACCAAAAGTAAAAGAATTTATATACAATGCAAAGCCTTTCAAAAAGAAATGTACAACATCTATCATTTGCTCCACTTTGGCAAAAATGTGCATATTTTCCCCCAAGTCTCTCCTACTCGTCCGGTGTGGGTCCTGCAGGAAAGTCTGTAGGGACGTGAGCACGAACGGCGTGTGCCCACGATACACTCCCCATAATATAACATGAATGTATATAATGATCATGATACAATGCAGCAATGATAGCTCAAGGTAAAGCATGAAAACATATAACTCATGTTGCAGCATAAAAGCAATCTCATAGCTCAAGTCTCATATCAAAACGTACATTCTAATCCATTCTTAGTTAACCATTATCTTGCTATTTGTGTTCTCATCACACACCATATAAGCACACATCATCATCGGGGATTTGGGTTTCGTTCCGACGTCCTTGTTTCGGGCGACGCCGCGGCCCCAAGCGTGCTTTAGGATGGTGGCCCAAGGCGACGCTACGCCCATGTGTATGCCTAAACCAATACACAACCCTCATTTTGTAGGCTACTAACCTACTGGTATGAAACACCAACCCTGCGCAGGTTCCGGGATTTTCGACCCGAGGG
>JAVXUM010000035.1:0-15786 GCA_035590655.1 Pouteria glomerata
GCCACGTATAATAGGGGGAGTTTTTGTGGGTCCATTTCGTGACCGTTGTGTTTACTCTGATACGAGGACCTTAGAATTATGTTATGTATGCTTATCACTCACTCCCCGGGTCCCCGGGCTCGGGGCGTGACACTCAGTGCCCCCCCCAAAACGCGTTTCCCTGTTACAGAGTACACAACAGAAGCTATGAGGTCCCATCACCCACAGGAAGATATTGTCTCCGGCAAGCCCTCTGGCCCCTCAGGGTTTTGGTCATTCCCCTGGCTCACCTGGGTGCAGACACGTCTTACTAGGGAGAGGTATCCCCACCCCTATTAGGTGTGGTTTATTGTCCTCCCCAACCGATGTGGGATCGTTACAGCTCGGGCATAGGCTTTTGAAATTGCTCAGGCATAAGCTAAATCTGTTCGAAAGTAAGCTTTTGAATTAAAATCTAACAGATTGTGCTCGGGAATGAGTTTTGGAGCTTCACTTTACCATAATATACTCGAGAATAAACTTCCAAAATGAATCCTTACCAGAATATGCTCAGGCATAAGCTTTTGAAGTAAACCCTTACCGAAATATGCTCTGCTGTAAGCTTCCGAGGTTAATTCCACCATAATATGCTCAGGGAATAAGCTTTTGGAACAAGCTATACTAGATTCTGCTTGGGAATGAGCTTTTGGGAATACACTACCTCCATCAGCTCAGGGAAATTCTTTTGAAGTTAATTCTACCTCAATCTACTCAGGAAAATGCTTCTGAAGTGAATTCTACCATAATATGTTAGTGAATAAGCTTCCAAAGTGAATCATTACTAGAACATGCTTGGGAATAAGTTCTAGAATGAATCTTTTTTGATACCTACACTGGGGAGAGAACCCAGTAAGGTATTCCTTTTCAGATACCTATATTAGGGAGAGAACCCAAAAAGACGTTCTTTTTCAAATACCTATACTGGGGAGAGAACCCAGTAAGGCATTTCTTTTCAGGTAATCTTTTTTGTGAGTTAGTACTAGGGAAGACTCCGTGAGACAATCCTTTATGATAATCCTTTTTGTGAGTTAGCACTGGAGGAGATCTAATGTGACAACCCTTTTTGAACCAACACTGGGTGATCCAGTGAGGCAATCTTTTCGAACCAACACTGGGTAATCCAGTTAGGCAATTCTTTTAGTTCTGTGCAGGTCTCTAAAACTGCTCCTTGGTAATGTTTCTCTACAAAAACTTTTAGTAATAACAAATTTTGGAATAATGCTTACATATAGAATAGCTTTAGCTCTTTAAATGAGTTGTAAGAATTCGATAGAAATCGATTAACTCCAGCTCAAGAATAAGATAGAAACTGACTGAATCCCATTTGGGAAAGAAATTTGCAAGCTCAGTGATGAAGTCAACATGCTTTCGGAACAAAATAAACATATTCGGGGACACCAGAACCATGTTTGGGGACATCGCAGGCATGCTCGGGGATACCATAGACACTAAGATCCTTCTCAGGTAGAAATATCACACTGGAACTTTGTTCAGGATTGAATATTGTGAGAAATATAAGCCTATCATGCTCCTCCTCCAGATAAAATACTTTACTCTATAGGTTTGGTGCTTAACATTGAAAGTAATCGTGAGATAAAATATTAATTTCAATTTTTGCTTGACCCAGCCAACAGCTCCTTCCTTGGATTGATTTAATTCCGACAGTAAAGTCAAAGCATCTAAGGACCTGTGCTACATGTTAGTTTTTAAATAGATAGACGAACTTAGTAAACGTGTTGAAATGGAAGATTAGAGCAATTGCAATCAGCGAGGCTGACTAACAAAAATACTGTTCGGCCATGTAAAGAGATATGCTCGGACCCACGAAAATCTGCTTGGCCAATGAAGACCAGCTCGGCCCGTGAACACTTTGGTCATATGAAAACCAGCTCGGCATTTACATATTTCATTCATGAATTACTTGCCGGACTCATGGCATGCTTGGCGTTAGATTGACTTAAATAATCCCTAGGTAATATATAGGTTCACATAGGGTTGGATAACTAAAAGCTCATAGTAATATAGCATGGATTTCTCTACCATTCGACAACAGTATTAGTTACATTAGCTGGTAATATAAATGCACCATTCGTGGGTTGTCTAACGAAACCACAGCATTGCAAAAACTAACACCACTGGGGGCTTGGGATTTTGCTCGGTAAGCGATGCTCAAGCCGAACAGCTCTCCATGTTCAGATTCTCTCGGTCGGGCTGACATGTATCCCAACATTTGTTTAGAATTGAAGGTGAATCGTGCTCGGCTATGTTCAATTACATCATGTTTGACAACATCAAAGTTGTTTGGATTCGGATCTCAATATTATGCTTGCTGCATCTATCATCCTGTACTAAAGATATTTAATAATACAAATGGCATACATGCTTGGCTAGATGCCTGTACATAAGGTCATATCATATTCGAATAATCCAAAAAAGAAAAAGATTATGTACTTAGCAATGGAATTTAAAATCATATCATGTTCAGAAGACATACCTGATTAGGTGAGACCTTAACTTGATTAATTGTTGCTGTGGGTATGTGTTTTTTTACCGTAATCTGCTCGATGGAAACAAAACAAAGGCTACAGCTGTTAAATGCGTTGACCAATTTAAGTAGTTCTCTTTCGGCAAATTGGGTTGGTTAACAACGAACAACCATATACTCTTCTATGTATATATATAGATGATGCATGAACTAACAGAAAGGCAGCTTTGATGGGAATAAACCACTTGGATACAATTGGTAGGATTTGATTAATGTCCATTGTCTGAATGTATTGCCAACCACGTGTTACTTGGGTAACATTACTCTGTATTGAATTTGTTACTCGGCCAATATTTTATTTCTTGAGTTGGACAATATCGTTGACTGGGTGATTCAGCCGTGCTCAAATTTAAACAAAACATCGTAGACTTGGCTATCCCTTGCAGTATAAAAGTGGTCTACTCGAGTTATCTGTTGAGCTCCTCCTCAGGGATGAAACATTCTACTCGGGGCAATGTAAACTTGCTAAGCATACTTAGGGTAAAGAATGTAGACTTCCTTGATGAAGGAAAATAAGTTTAATCAGATAGAATGCTCAGGGTAAAGAATATGGTGTTGTTATACATTACAAACGTATAAGCAAAATAATAATCATTATAAAACAACAAAGTGATTATTCGCAAAGAACAAAAGTAAATCAAGTGAATGGAAATATATATGTGGAAACATATCTTTTTATTTCGTTGAGATTCTGAGAGATTAAGAATGCTCTTATCAGTTTAAGATATTCCCCAATGGCAACAATATGACACTTCAGTGGTGAGATAATACTTGCAACGGTGATAGAAAAGATGCCCCTAGTGGCGGCGATGAAATACAATAGATAAGAAACGCTTTCGATAGAAAAAACGCTTTCAGTTGTGGCAATACTGCTCATAGTAGAAAAAGAACCGACATGTTTTTTTATTGATTTAACTACATAATGACAGTAGTAAGTATAACATTAATTTTAGATGATGTAAATATTAAAATCTATGATATTTCGTATATTTTGTTTCTTGACGTAGTTGAGTATTGTCAGTAAATAAATTATGCGATATAACTATCAAACTATTTAGTTCCAATCTAACTAGAATGTACCCCAGGGGTGCAATTTATGGTCCGAGAAGCACTATAGAGGTCGAGCCGAATATTTTTTGACCACACAAATATAATTGTGAAATGAACTAGTTTTGTTTTATATTTTTTTAATATTTGTAATTTCTAATTGGGGCGGGTTCAATTCTAATATGTGAAAAGAGAAAAGCTATAGAAGGTTATGATTGATTTTTCACCCACAATTAATCATCGATCAATGGCCATAGATAGACCATTGCAACCATACGAATGCCCCTGTTGCCCTCTACTTAACAATCTAAAAAAATCTAAAATCAAATTCTCAAGATTTTTAGTTTTATGAAAATATCAATTTTTAGTTTTATGAAAATATCTTTTAATTTTGTGTAAAATGGATTTAGGATCCGTTTGGCGAGGCAAAAAATACTAAAAATTATTGAAAATTTTTGGAATTCTCTAATACATTTTGTATTCTTCATAATTTGTCAAATTGCTATAAATCTATATATATCTATATATTCTAACAAAATTTTATAAATTTCAATAAACTTTTTTCAAACTCCAATAAGATTCCATAAATTCTAATAATTTTTTTCACAAATTCTAAAATTTTTTTAACTATTTTCAATAAATTTTAATATAAAACCGTTCCAACAGAATTCAAAAAACTGTTCAGACGCATTCTCTTTTTAAAAAATTTGATATAAAAGTCAAAAAATTTTACTACTTTTTACTAAAAAAATATAATTTGGTAACTGTGTACTAAAAGTTAAAAAATTTCCTAAATTATTTATTTTTTATTATTTATTATTATTTTTTAAGTAGAGAATCTATTTTACATTCATAACTATCTGACCCCTAGTCCCTAGAGGCGGATAGAGGCTTGACGACGACTTGAAAATTCAGGTCCTAGCCGCTCTTTTTAGGAGCTTGGAAAAAATTTTGAGCCTGTTTAATTACACGGCTTGGCCAACTTGATTAAAAATATATAGTTTTGATATTTTATAAAAAAAAATTAATTTTTAATACAAAGTTAATTATTTTATAGTTTTTAAAATAGTTTTTATCTAAAAATATATTTAAAAAATAAATGAATTTAAAGTGTGCCTGATTGAAATTCAAACTTTAAGCTCAATTTCTTTATGCTAAATTAGATGACTAACAAAAAATTTAGAACAAAAAAGATTTATTTCACTGGCACCATTTATGATTTCAACTTTGTATATCTAAACCCCACAAGTTTTATAAATATGCATTTAAAAGATTTGTATGACATTCACTCATATCATTTTGTTAAAATTTTCATCCTAAAAATAAATTTGCACCATTTCAATGATATGAAATTACAATTATATTATGATATAGTATATCACTTTTTTATCAAAATTATATTATAATTAATTTAGTAAAATCTTTCGTGAACCTTTTTTCACATTAGTATTTTAAATTATTATAGTTTACATTAATATTTTAAATTTATATCATATATCTATATTATTATAGGACAAACACCAGAATTTAGGGAAACCATTTTTTTTTTTGTGTACCATTTTTTTGGTGAAATCTTATATTTTATTTTTTCTATTAATAATCCTTAACCACCAATAACTACTTTTAATTTAAAGGTAATGTATAAGGAATTGTTTTTTACATTTGAAAGTTATTTAAGTAATTTTATCCTTTATTTTTTTTTTATTTTTCCTAAATACTCTTTAATTACCAACTACTTTTATAATATTCTTTAATTTTATCCAAATGCCATTTAATTATTTACTATTTACTTAAATATCGTCATTTATTGTTTCAATTTTTTTGAATAAAATAATCAATTAATTAATGATATACACATTGGTTTACTATAAAAATTCATATGCATTGGCGTAAAATTAAGTAAAATAAAATAAAACAAAGATAAAAATTTGCACACATCGTTTTAATAAGTTTATTAAAAATTAAGTAAATATTTATAATTTGTAAAACTAAAAAATATTTTAATTGATTATTAAGTTAAAAGAAAAAAAATTCATACGCATCGTATGTACACCGACGTCTAGTAGATTAGTAATTATACATGTATGTACACAAATATATATAAATTAATAAATTTTCATATACACATTATTATTATTTTTTTTATTATTAATCTATTAAAATAAATATGAAAAAGAGAAAATTTTAATTTCTCAATCTCTTCCACTTTCTTTCTATTAGTATCAAGTAATAAGAGAAGAAACTTACTCTCAATTTTATTTTTCATGTAATTATTCACATTAATAATAAGGGTATAAAAGGCTACCACTATTCACAACCTTATTTTTTCTCAATGCAATCTAATTAATTGATACATCCTATATCTTTTCCAAGTAACCCAATAACTTTTCCATAAAACTTAAAAATTGCATTTCAAGTTTTAAAAATACCCTTCCTCTTTTAAAACCCTTAAAATTGAAAACTCAATGATGAAATGATATAATGTTTTTAGTGGGCATATGTCAAAATTTCGTACTTATTTTAGTAAGAAGCTGTTGAAATTTATGTGGTTATTGAAAAAAAATATCAAAACAGGAAGAGCCTATTAAAATGTTTTAACTTTTTCAACAACCAGCTACTAAAATATTTCGTTTATTTCAGTAAAAGTTTATGTGGTTAATTGCTAAATCATTTTTAGCAATTGATTGTTGAAATTGTTTATTTTTTCAGTAAGTACCTGTTAAAAATATAGAGGGTAAGGAAGTTATTTTATATTAGGGTATTTTTGTTGTAAGATTAAAAAATTTAACTAGTATGTAGGAGAAAAAAATTAAAACTGCGAATGGCACCCATATAAAATTTATAGGGATCTAGGTAAACACTCATAAAATTTGGAAGGTCTAATTATACAAATTTAGGGATATTTGAATGGCAAAAAAATAGAAAAAGTTGGGTTTTAGAGGGTTGTAGTACAAAAATGCATTACAGGAATTGAAGTGTATGGATGAATGGTTATAATTTTCTTATAATAATCTGTTGGTCCTAATTTAATTTAGTTAAAATTAATTTTCAAATTAAAGTAAAATTTTAAAAAAATCTGATTAAAACATGATTAATACAAAATATGAAAAGTTATTTTTCATTAAAATGCAATCAAATCATCTCCGTTCATCTTGTACTTCAGCTCCTGCAGTACATTTTTGCATTACAACCCTCTAGAACCTAATAAAAATTGTCATGCTCCCAACTTAATTGTCTGGGACTGACGGTATGAAATGTGAAATTAAAAAAAATAAATAAAACTTAATCTATTCAGTTCACAATATATTATAATTAACGATATATTTCAACTTCATCACTCATTTCCATATAAAATAATATTTGAGTACCTCACCATAATCCGAATGAAAATATAGTCTACTCAAATGCAATTCTTCATAATAGCAACAAAAGCCTACACAGTCAAAACAAATATCAATATCGAACCTTCACTCTAGGTCACACAATTTATAACATTGATAGCCAAATTCTCATTTAAAAGGAGTAAAACACAAATATTATCATTCACAATTAGATCGGACTTAGGCTGCTCAAGCCTTAACTGCCTACATATCCCACCTCAGGAATCAGATTACTATAATTCCGAATTTATGATCTAATATTCACAACCTATTAGTTATCAATAAACCGAACATTAATATCATTATAAATAACCATCATAATATTTCAATACAATAATAATCCATGCAATCTCATGCAATGGGTAATGATGGAATACAATGCTAATGTATGTTTTCTGATCTACATCTGCACCTCAATCTTATTCTAGGATGGGTAACACTTAGCCAAACATGCGGGGTTGCTATCCACACTTATTTAAACAGTCATGGCAAATGTATATATCAATATATCACATGTGAAGAGCCAAGTTACACCCACACAGGTGTAAGATTCAAGGAATCGAGTTACCCCCTGGTCCTTCTGCTAGAAAACCGAGTTACACATCTAATTAAGCATTTACTTAACTCAAGCAGGGTCCAACTGCAGTCTGGAGAAATCTTATAATTATATCATCCCAATATTAACATCCCAACTCCACATAACTAAGCTCTAGTCATATATATCAATTAGAGATCATCCGGTATTCTCAAAATATCATTTTTTGATTTTATCAAAAACACATGTTCCATTAATATATATATAACCCATGCCTTGGCACGTCAACATATAAACATAGCACTCTCGCCCAATCAATGCTCATCAATTCAACCGGACGATGAAAACCTAATTTTCAATGCACATGATAAGCTTAATCATGTGATTAAACATTAATTCAACATTTAAACACATTCTCATGGGGTGCATTTGAAATCCATTTTATCTTTGGAATTCATTAATAACCAAGTTTAGGCACCAAAATATGCAATTAGGATCCAATCGAAGCATTTTAGCCATATTTTCTATTCTATGGTCTGGACCACTTCCTTTGCTGGTTTGGACCACTAAGCTCAGGACCTCTTTTTAGGTCCATTTCAACCTCTATTTTGTCCAATCAAATCTCCATTTCAACAATAATTCATGTGGAAACATTTAAATATATAAATCATATGTTTCTATAACATTAATTTAAGAAATAACTCGAAAACATACGAAATCTTCAAGTATATATGCATGTATATACACACACGAATATATATATCTCCACATTTTACCAAATTATGTGTTTATATATATATATATATCAAAATCACCTTAATGATGTTTAGAACATGACTATGAGTCCCACTTACCTCAAATTTGAAAAGAAATGGAGAAAAATAAAGAAAACCGATTGGAATTCCAAACTTTAAGACTTGATTTCTCCCACCTCAGGCCAAACCACGAGAAATGAACTTTACCAAGTTGATCACGGCGTCGAGATTTCTCCTGATCCACTGATCTTCCTTCCCAGAACTCATTCTCTCTTTTCTTTATCTTTCTTTTCTCTTTTTTTTTTTTTTTTTCTCTATCTCCTTTTCCCTCTTCTGGAAACAAAAGAAAGAAAAAAGAATAAAAGAGAAGAAGAAGGAAAAAGGAAGAAAAGAAAAAGAAAAGAATGAAATAGCTGGGTCTTTGGTCCAGTTTGTGTAACCCAACATTACTTCAGGATTAACTCGGTATAAGAAAATAAAATAAATAAACTTTATCTCATATTAAATAGTTTATTGGCTTAAAATAGTATATAAATAGTCAAATTTAAATATGGGGTGTTACATTTCCCCCCTTAGAAAAATTTTGTCCTTGAAATTTATATAAGAAAATTTAATCAAAAAATAGAGATGGGTAGTTCAACCGCATCGCCGATTCACGTTCCCAAGTGGACCCCTCAACTCTACAATGTCGCCATAACTTGCAAACCAAAGAAAAGGTTTTGCCATACAAAATATACTTACACCCTTTCAAATTCAAACTAGCAATTTCTCAAAAGTCACATTCTACTCAATATCTAGTTTTTCTCAATTAAACTCATAGGAAAAATCTGGTATATATTCCCGAAATATTGATATGTGAAACACCTCATGAACTTAAGCTAATCGTGGAAGAAGTGTCAATCTAAATGCCACATTATCAATTCTCTCTTTAACTTCAAATGATCTAATAATCTCTAGTGAAAACCTTCCACATTTCTTCAAACCAAATAATACAACGTCTTAGTAAAACTTTCAAAGACACAAAATCTCAAACTAAACCTTTTAATTAATTTAGTTTACTATCATAACTGTTGTACCCACTTTGACTTGCCAGTATTCTACGTTAGGTCGCTTGAATCTGCTTTGGTGTTTATTTCACCAAGTCAGGTCTAGTAGTTTTCCTAGGTTCAGGCTAACATAAAAGAATTTTACATAATCATCCATACAAAGACTCATATGGAGTTATATCAATACTCGTCTAATAACTGTTATTATGCACATTTTCAATCAATAGTAATTGGTTTTCTCAATTCCTTCCCAGAATTAATGCATCTAGTGATAAAAATACTCCACTAAAACGTAACTGAGTCATTAGTACTTCCTACAAACTCTACCAAGGTAGCACTATGATCATGAAATCTCATTCCAATAACATTGATAATGGCATACACACTAGTTGATACTTCCTGAATATAAATATGACACTGTTCATTCATAAAACCTTTAATTCAACAAGAAGAAAATGAGCGAATCTATTCAACCAGTTCATAATCACCCTAATAGGGTTATACTTCTTACGAGTCCTTAGCAAACCTGTCACAAAATCCATGGTCCCATTTTCACTTTGTCCATAGCAATGGCTGTAACAAACCAACCGGTCTTTGATGCTCAGTCTTCACCTGTTGACAAGTATAGGCAAAAAGACACCAATTCGATCACATCTACCTCACACTATCTTACCAACATCAACATCCTAATTCCTTGTATATTTTCATCCCACTAGGATGACCACAAACCTCGAGTAAGGAGACTCTTAAATTATTATTTTCCCAAAATTCATCCATATCACGTACAATCACATAACTTTTAAATTTCATATATTTATTCAACGATACACTACAACCTTCAGTCATTTAGTCTGCGAACTAACGACATTACATTTTCCAACAAAATTGATCTTATTGTTAGATCTTAATAACTCTAATCCGTAACCTTAGTGTTATTCACAATAACACAAATTTGAGAAAATTACTTTATTTATACCATCATTATTGTTCCAGAAATTTTAAAATCATTAACATTTGTTCGGATACTTAAATAAAAACAAACTATTATGGTTGTCAAACATTGTAACTTCTTACTTAACAAATTAGCTACCATATTGGCATAATTAATATAACAATAAGTGTCAAGACTATAATCCTTTGAACATTCCATCCACTTACAATGTCTCACACTTAAATTACACAATGTATATGGTTGTTGTCAAAACTCTGATAATCCAAACACATTCTTATCCTTTCACTATTCCATTAACCATCGTTGAGGTCTCAAGTGTCTCAACCTACACCCCATTTAATTATCTTGTATTAGAATAAATCAAAACCTTCATACGAAGTATCACAACATACATAGTAATTCACTCACCATCTAAAATGATCGACATGGTTCATGAAAATGTCCTTGTAGGTTTTACTCCAAACAATTTAACTCTTTTTCAAATTAACTAAGTTAGTAGACTTTCTAACTGAGAAGAACTTGAATAAAATGATGGTGATAACCTATCAACCACTCAAGACTTTGAATAGAAATTACAAATCTTAGTTATACTTAATTAACATTACCAAAACGTTTAAAAAATCAACTATAATAGTCTTTTAGAAAATCAACTATAATAGTCCAATTGAATATTACTAAGTCTTAAACTTTACTCCAAACAATCAAAATTCATACTTATAAAAATTCAAATTTACCCTTCTTAACACATAAATAACTAAATAAAAGGTTAAAACACGACGATTTAATTTTTATTCCCAATTATCATGAATTTACCCACCTTATCTGCACCAAATTCTAAATTTTCATCACCTCACTTAACCTAGAATTCATAATACCTTCACAATAATTAGTGCGACAGCTTATGGCGCAACCGGAACCAAAGAAACCCCTGTCACAAGGTTAAAGAAAACCTCAATTTTCTTCTTGAAAAAATAACACTCACTACTTCTCAAGAAACACTTCCACAATTATACCTCCTCCTAAAAAAATTATACTAGGCTCCATCTTATTTAATAGTAAACTGACCATTGGGACAAAAGCTCTCTCAATGCACTAAACATCAATTAATAAAGAAAACAACATTATTCTAGTCTAAATCCAAATCTGAACTATAGCGTCTTTAAATAAATCTGTCGTCAATGATCTATAGTAGCAAAGAATCATCACGTAGTAAATTTACCAAGTAAAACTCCAGCATCATTCAACAGCTACCTTCACTTAATGATGTAATATATTATCAAAAAATCTATAAGTCAGTAACTTAGGCTTTTCAAGCCTCTTAAATTCAAATCCAAAACTTTTATTATTTTGTACACTCCTTTCAAATTATTATTCCCACTATCAGAACTATCATTGAAATACTTGGTAGATCTCACGTCTAAGCTTCTTGAATCATTATCGATCACATAAATTCACTATTAATTACAATGTCCCACCAAACTTTCATACTAGCTACTGACACAGTTACAATTTTAACGATAATCCTAGTTCTTATCATGTCCACAGATAATCATAACACAGTATACTGCGATTCTTAAATATAAACTCACATAATAAACGCTAAGAAATTCAGTAAAACACAACAGTAACAAGTAAGCCTTACTACCCAAGGCCTAAAGTATTCGTAACCTAATGCTCTGATACTATTTTGTCACGCTTCGAACTTAATTGTCTAGAACAGATGGTATGGAAATGTGAAATTAAAAGAAATTGTAAGGTTTTTTGTGGCAACCTCCATACAAAATCTTAAATTAAATATGGCAGATTTAAATATATCTGGATTTGAAGAAATAGTTTCCTAATTGATTAAGATTCTAATTGATAAAGAATTCTGAATCCAGTAAAGCTTCCAAATCAAATAATGCCAAGATGGTTGTGAAAAAATAAAATTGGGAATCAGTCAAAAGAGATCAGCAAGTTTTCAAATTCAAGTAAAGTAGAATCCCAGTCAAAGTTGAAGACAGCAGATCACGCGAAAAATTCCAGAAGACCTCGCAGCCATGGCGCGGGGAGCGCGCAGCTGTGCCCGCTGAGCGCTGGGAGACCGTAGGGAGCACGCAGGTGCGTCGCCAAAGCAATTTTTCAGCACGACGAAATTCTAGTGAGCTCCGCAGGCTAGGCGCAGGATGGGCGCGGGTGCGACCTTTGAGTTTCCTAAACATACGAAACTTCCTATTTTGCCAGACTAGGGCAACCTTTGTAACTCTATATATATGTACCCAGCCTTAATGAAATATATATACTTGGGGGGAACATATTATAGAGATCTAGAGAGAGAGTCTTTTATTCTTAAGGGTTTTCACGTTCTTTCTCTAGTTTTGTTTTGTACTCATTCTTTTCTGTGAGAGGCAGAAAATTCACTTGTAGGGTTCATCGAGTGATTCGAGCAAGAGTGGCGAAAAGATTCGAACAAATGAGTCGCAGAGAATCCAAGTAGAGTCTTGTAACCCGTTGATAGTGAAGATTCTGTAATTGAGATATTTCTCTATGTGAAAGGATTTCCTCGTTATTCTTCTGGTGTGATTATTTTTTACTTCATGTGATTTCTTAATTTGACGAATTTTCAATGTGTTTTTGATACAAACATAGACATAGACATAGACAGAGACCCAGACTCACACACAACTAGAGGGAATGCTAATTGGCATATATATACACACACATATAAAGGCGGGTTAAAATCATGGACAAATTTGCTACACTAGATGCTTAGGGTTCTTACATGAAGTAATGAAAACGAAGGCATGTGCCCGAGAAAGCGACAATGTGACATCATCCGACAAAGGTTCCCGTTTAAGTTGCCAAGGAAAAGCTCCAAGTTCTAAAGATCCAATCCTACAAGGACAAGATACTTGGTCGGATACCCAAAGATAAAAAATAATAATAATAATAAAATAAAATAAAATAAGAAGAAGTTCTCCACCAATGACCAGTTCCTTGTTATGCAGAAAAAACAAAGCCCTTAATTAACCTCGCTCAAATTATAGCCTTTACATATAAAATTCTTCATCGAACACATAAATTAAATTAATGCATTATATATATGCATATGTATCCCCACTGTGTATGCCTGTCTATGTACATATACAAATAGTCAAAAGCCTGAATACCAAATTCTACTCTTGATTAGATCCCCTTAGATTATCTACATCAAGTGATTGGTATGGTTTTCTTTCAACATAGCTTCATTACTCACTGCAAACTAATTAAACAGTAGTGCATCAACCAGCTGAGAGGTGAGAAATTCATTGATAGTGCAAAATAGACAAAAGCATGCACCCCATATATATATATATATATATATGTATGTATATTTTAAATTCTGGCGTTATCCAACCTTTCGTAAGATTAATATTTTACAGCCCAAGTAATACTGTGAGTGTTTGAAACTGGTGTCCTGAACTCTACTTCAAGTCTTCAATTGGTAATGGCCTGACTGATGAACTGCTTCCGACTTGATATCATGCGCACAATATGCACACAAATAAAATAAAATAAAATAAAGGAAAAGAAAATAGCTAGCATAAAATGGAAAAGAATTCACCTTGTTTTGATTCGCTAATTAGGTAGCTTCCGGGTATGCAGTCCTTGATTGCTGATGCAGCATCATCAAGATTCTCACGTCCCAACTCCGGCAGCGACTAAACGCTACCGCCCATTTTGCATGTGAATCTTGATGATGCCGCACCCACAAACAGCGACTTTTCATCGATCCATGCACGATCTCAAGATAGTGAATCTATCATATAATTAACTAAACTCATAACAGAAGATTGGATGATTTTGATTAAAATTTATATGAAAGAAAAAAGAGAAAGAGGGAGAGGGAGAAGGGGGTAAAAGCGGAAGACGAAGTAATGGATTGGCCAACACAGAATTATTAATGTACGTCTTCCGACTCTTGACCACGAAATGTGCAAAAAGTGGCAGCTCAGCATTGGTTAAAATACATCCAACCCAACGCAGTACACAGTCTTGAAACAAAACCATGAAAAATCTACAACCCTACTTTTTAATTATTTTTTTTTTTATTTTGAATTACATAGAAAGTAAAGAAATGGACAATCTTAACCGAAATTCTTTTTAGAAAAGAGAGGGATCAGAATGGAATTCTAGACTTGTGGATCCAGATTTTTTTGGTGAGATTGCGACATAAATTCAAAACCTCAATGTGAAAACCAAAAATATCTGACGAAGAAAATGTCCTTTTTTTTTTTTTTTTTTTCTTTTTTCATATCCACAGAATAAACGGCAATGAGCTTGAAACCTACATCTAAAAGGTGAATCTATGCCTACTACTTGGAAAAGTCGTAAAGGCTAGGGATGGATTAAAAACAAATCAAAAGCGGGCCGAAACCTGATAAAATATTAATTCTCCGGTTGAGATTCACAAAAAGAGAGAGAGAGGAAGGAGGGAGGAGGGGGGAGAGATAGGGGTGTTTGCGGTGGGAGAGGTGACTTGGTTGGGAAGAGAAGGTGAGGAAAAGCGTCAGTTGGGGAGATTTATACACATCTTCTTAAGTTGGAGGGATGCTACAGTGACTCATGGGTTCATGTAAGTTATGTATTTTCAGCGAAACGGGGAATTGGGGCTGGGAGTTTTAATGGAGACAAATGTAAGTGGCATTTTGGATTGTAAGAAAATATAATAAAAGTGTAAATATTTAATGTAAAAGTATTATGGGGTAAATTTTGATTAAAAAAAGTACAAAAAAATTTGATAAAAATTTATAAATTTTGATTGTGTTTGGTAAACTTAATACTCTCATAGTAATACATATATTTGTTGGTAAATAAAAATATTTTTGACACGTGACAAATATTATGAGCATACATGGTGTCTCCCTTAGCATAAAACCCACTGAGTAAATATGAAATCATCACCAAGCATAATTTACTCTTGATCAATAAAAAATATAAATGCTAGTTTAAATATAACCATAAATGTCCAGTGGCATTTAATTTGGTTCATTTTTTATAATATAATTAGTTTAGTTAGTTAGTTACTCATTTAGTGATATAGACAAAAAGGTAACATTTGAAACATACCTACCACTTTGAGATTTACCGTATACATTGAATACAATGTGACGTATATTAAATTAAAGTAAATCGTCAATATATAGAGATGATGAATATAATAATGCTATTATTTCAATCATTTTTCTATTATTTTACTTATTTTTTCAGCCTATAAATAATTCAGGTGGTACACTAAATAAGATACGCTCACTGCATGAACTCTCTCTCATTATAATTTACTTTAAGCTTAGTCCCTATTTTCAATTTTGTAGTTTTCTTGATCGAGAACAATGTTTTGAAAACCGAATCGTTCATCAAATCGGAAAAGGGACCAGGTCACGGGTTAGTGGTTCAACCGTCGGGTCAACCGGAATTGAACCGGAGTTGAACCGTGACGTCATAAATATATTTAAATATATAAATAAAATATAAAAATACGTTAGAATT
>JAVXUM010000036.1:0-10868 GCA_035590655.1 Pouteria glomerata
ATTATTTTCATGTTAGCAACCAAACAAAGGAATGGAATGAGCATTCCATTCCATTCCTACCATTTTTTCATTCCCACCTTTTGTTTCATTCCATTCTATTCCATTCTCACGTACCAAACATAGCCTAAGTCTCCCCTCTTTGTCACCCACGAGCCCACGACCTTGGCTTTTTGGAGAATCCCGCTCCTGTGAAAGAAATGAAACTTCCTACTAAACGCAAATGAATATTAGAATATACTTCTACCTGCCCCATGGATATTAATAAAAACAAATAATTGAAAAAAATACGTACCGTTAAAAATTTTATGATCTTTTTTTTTTTAATTCTAATTTTTGTCATAAGTGCGTAAAGTTTTCTGTTTGGAAACATTGTTTTTACAAATGTTTTTGATGAATAAAAAACTAACATGTTTAAAAAAAAATCAAATTAAACAAATCAAATTTTGATAAAAGAGTGATATAAAATTAAAGAAAAAAAAACTAATAACAAAATCAGACCTGCAGAAAATTACTGTTATAGACTGATACTCAATTGCCACTTGGGAAACACATCGCAACAACTGTTACGAAAAGTCAGAGCAATAAATAAAAACCAAAAACTAGAAATCACAGAAGCTCGCCTTCAGAGAGAATGATGCTGATGATGATGAAGCTTAATTGGAAGCCAAACTAGGAAGATGATAATGCAGCCACAGCCCTCAGAACAGCACTACTAATTTCCCTTGCCATCCTTTGCCATCCTTAACTTAAATAAGGAGTGTTAAAAAAGGGTTTCAGGAGCTATAACAAAAAAACGAACAAATATGGTTTACTTGTATTTGATGTGATATAATTTTTTTTTTATTCTATATTAATTCTGTTTTAATTAGAATTTTAGAATTTTTATTTTTATTTTAAATTATTTAAATTAAATTAAATTAAAATTGTGAAATTAAATATAATTAAATCATGATCACTTATTTTTTACTGTAAAAGCGGTAACAAAAGGAAAGAATAATAGTGAAAGAAAGGAATAATAGGATTAATAAAACAATGAAAGGTACCTCAGACCCATCCTTCGGATATATTAAAATATGAATTGGTGGAAAAAATAAAGACTAAGACAAATATGTTACAAACGAGAAGGCGATGTTGATGTTGATCGTATTGTCCTCTGCTACATATGTAATTATATACATATAGGCATGCTCTGCTCATGTCTCCTAAATTGTTAACATGTGGATGGTAAAGTAGGGGAAGGGAAAGAAATTAATGTTTGGCTGTATTCAATTATATATGATACTCTTTACTTATGAGAGGCAATAATGAGAAGGATCCAATGCACCAACTCTGCTAAAGCTTTCTGAGTCGAAGTGATTGGAAAGAAATTGCAAACCCTAACCACGGGTATCTCAATCGAATATTTTCGGCATATTCTTTCCTATACTGAGGTTGGCCCCTCAGAAGTCAGAAAACAAGAACCTCAATTATTTTGAACTTACTGTGGAGTGAAAGACTGGTTGATTTTCCTTTTTCTGATTTGGGATATATGATTTTTATTTTCACTAGTAGTATTATATTTATCACACAACTATTATAGTTCACCGCTTAAGTTAGAGCCTTTAATTTTTAAACAAAAGATAACATCTTACGATCGTAATGATTTTGAACAAAATACACTAGTGATCAGTGATCACAAGTGCAAAGAAGGTTCAAATAATGACTAATGCGAGAAAAAAAAACGGTGAGAATAGATTTATTCTATTTTCATAATGTGCATCTCTGTTATGATATGTTTATTTTGAGAGTAATAGGGATAAAAGATTATTAGGGTAATTTTTACGTTCTATTACATATATTTGGATGAGAGAAGTAATAATTACTCTGAGATAACCATTACCTCCATATGGGTGTAAAAGTATTATCCTTAGAGAAGGTGGGTAACGGAAGGTAATAAAAATTTTTTATTCTTTTCTCATTATTCCGTAATATATATCTATACAATTATTTACAATTAATTTTTACTCTTTTAAAATTTTTAACATTCCAAACATAATATAATTATTATCAGGTAATATTTTCTATTTCATTTCAAACATAAATATCATAAACTTATTATCTCAATAACCGTTACTAGCGTAACAATTATTTCTGTAATCTTTTACCCTTAATTTTTTTACCTCGTATCAAAAATATCCTTAATATATTATAAATACAATGCAAGCATATTGGTGGTCAACTGATTCAACTAAATCCTAGAGTTTCTACAAATAGATTTGATAAAAATAAATAAATAAATAAACAAATAAAGTAACAAAGTGCAAGGCGCATTACAAATTGAAAAGTAAATTGCTACTCCGGATAAGGAAACTGGAAAAGCATGTCTGAAACTTCATATCTGATAGTTAAAAAAATTCACCTATATAAATAATGAAAATCCCAAAATCTTCTAATTTATACTGAGTTTGAATGATTAAGCCCAAAAATTAAATTGATAGCGAGAATTCAGAAAACCAATTCAAACCAAAGATACCCACATATATAATAAGATAGAAATGCCATTATACCAACAAAAAGATTATATTGTACATGAAAATTCAATCTTCCAAAAAAAATTAGAAAGAAAAAGGGATAAATTGACCACCATGGTTCGCTCATAGTTTGCAGAAACTCATTACAATTCAAAGAACACCAACAGACGTACTGTAAGGCCGAACATATATGTGTTGAAATTGTAAAAAAAAAAAATAAATAAATAAATAATAATCCCTGCTTCTACAAATACTCTCTTTTTCTTTTCTTTTTTCTATAATTATTTTTTTTAGGTGAAAATACAAAATAGCTCAAATCCTATACCTTACTTTTAATAGGAGCTAAGGCGATGTGAATAATAAGGACTTTTCTTTTCTTATCTTTTTGTTTTTTAGAAGTTTTTCTTATAAAGTACTACAAATTTTTTTTATTAAAAAAATTATTTGAAGACAATTCTTTTATTCTTTTAAGATGCATAATTATTATTAATTTTATGTAATTGACCCTTTTTTTTCATTAATTTTTATTGGTGAGATGTAAATTTTGATTAGGGCTCTTATAGCTAATTGTGAGACTTCTTTTCTTGATGAGAAGTTTTTATTTTTACCCAAATCTTTAACTTTTGAAAGTTTATAAAAAGGAAATATTTGTTGTTTTTTACTTAATTATACATCAATATCCAAATTATTTTTGAAATGAAGTATAGTAGAGTTTTAATATTTTTTTTTTTTTTAATTGTGTGGGAATTTTGTAAGATCTCTCATGTAAGTATGACCTTTTAGAGAAACTAGAAAAATGTGTGTCGCACGTTTATGTTTGTTTTTTTATATATCTAAATTTAAAAAATAAGCTAATGATAAAAAATAAAAGTATTATTTTTAAAAAATAAAACTTATATTAAAATCTTTATATTTTTTCCATACTGATTTATATTGCAACTTTATTCATAACTTCAAATGATGTCCATTTCGTTCACTTTGCCATCTACCTTATTTATGTAATTAATCATATTTTCATGTGTATTTGTCAATAACAATATTATATGATTTATTCATTATGTTAATACCAAAAATTTTAATTGTACAGATATGTTTTCAAATTAAAACTTATCTGTATTAATGTAAGAGTTGACTTTTTTAACAATTCTTTCCATAAGACAAGTCTTTTTTTTTTTTTCCTTTTGCTACTTTGCCGTGAAAATGATTAGTTTTACGGTGATTTTTATAATTTTTCATTTTATAAGAGTCTGATTGATTTCATTGAAATTGTATCCTTCTTGAAATAAATAAGGATTATTGTCAAAATTCATTTAAAATTTTATACTTTCATTATTGTACAATAATATTTTTACATTAAACAAAAAATAAATAAATTCTACCTGGTATATTTAAATAAACAACAAATTAAAAAATAATCCTAAAAGAGGCTTATGTTGGAATTCAATATACAAAAACTTTTAAATTTTAATAATAATAAAATATAGAAAATTATATAAACAATCACATTAAAGAATTATAATAAAATTTTAAAAACATAATACCTTATATTTTTGAATGAACAAATTAAAAATATAATAAAAAATAAACTTTCCTTGAAATTTGATGCACAAAAAATTAGAATTTTATCTGTAATAAAAATTTAATAAAATTTAAAAATCTAATATTAACAATCACATTAAAAATAGAATAAAATCTAAAAATTAAAAATTTAAATTCGTACGAAGTAAATTGCAAAGTCGAAAAGAAAATTGTTGTACGAAGCACATCATAAAGTCAAAAAAAATTGATGTAATAGCAATTTTCAAATAAATTTGAAAAGGAAAAAAAACTTAGTATCTATTTATTAATTTTGCATACGAAAGAGTCATATACTATTTAGATTAAATAACTTTTTGATCGAATTAAAAGTGCAAATTCTATTAGTAGATAGAAGAATTTTAATGTATTTTGGTTTATTTTAAGTTCTACTCAAGTTTTGCATTCAATATTTTTCCAATTTTTTTTTATGTATTTTTTGTTATACTAATCTATTTTTTTAATTAATAAAATTATCAATTCACAATGATTTGGTATTTTGTGGCATATCAATGTTTTGTTCATTCTTTTCTAATTTGAGGCAAAAAATTATTAATTAAAATAAATATATAAGTAGAAGTATCAATT
This sequence comes from Pouteria glomerata, assembly GCA_035590655.1. Taxonomy (NCBI): domain Eukaryota; kingdom Viridiplantae; phylum Streptophyta; class Magnoliopsida; order Ericales; family Sapotaceae; genus Pouteria; species Pouteria glomerata. The sequence goes on from JAVXUM010000036.1 coordinate 4,674, forward strand.
AAATAAAAATGTCTAAGTGATATGTAACGCTCATAATTTTAAATTTGGCCATTTATGTGTTATTTTCGGCCAATAAAATATTTAAATTGAGTTTTAATTGATTTATTTTATTTTCTTAGATTGAGTTTAGCCTGAAGTGATATTGGGCTAGGTAAACTAGGCTAAGGGCCCAACTTTTTCTTTTTTTCTTTCACTCTTCTCTTTTCTTTTTCTTTTTCTTCTTTCCTTCTTTTCTCCTTTCTTTCCTTCTTTTCTCCTTCATTTCCCATGGTTCTAGTAAACATAGAGAAAAAGATAGAGAAATAAGAGAAAGAGAGAATAAAGCAAAAGTGAGCTTCGGTGAGGAAAATCGGTAGATCGGGGGAGAACTCAATGTCGTGATCATTGTGGTGACATTCGTTTTGCGTGATTTCGCCCGAGGTGTGTATATATATGCATATATACTTGAAAATCTTGCATATTCTTGAGTTATGTCTTGATTAAATGCTATAGAAACATGTGATTTAAGTTTTTAAATGTTTCAATATGAATCATTACTGAGATTGTAGCTCGAGTGGTTCATTTTAGAATGAATTTAGGCTTAGATTTCCTTGAGGATGAAACCTATCTGGATCGACCTTAGGGTGTCTGGGCTTCAAGGTGGTTCAGACCAAAGTGTGTTGGTTTTTCTAAAATGGCTCCAAATAAATTTATAATTGCATTTTTCATGCCCAAACTTGTTTATTAATGATTTTTAATGATAAAATGGATCCTAAATCATCCTTAACCTTAACGAGAATGTGTTTTAATATTGAGATGATGTTCATTTATATGATTGAGCATATCATGTGTACAGGGCTGGGTTTGTATCATCTAATGGATAATATGATTGTTGATTAGTCAAGAGTGCCATGTTTATTTTGTTAACGTGCTAAAGCACTGGTTATATATATGGACGGGATCTATAATTTTAAGAAATGAGAAAACAAGATTTTGAAAATACTAGATGATCCCTAGTCAATATATATAACTAGAGTTTAGTCATATGGAGTTGGGACATTAATATTAAAATGATATGATTATAAGATTTCTGCAGACTATAGCCGGACCCTACTTGAGCTAAGCAGATGTCTGACTAGAGGTATAACTCGGTTATCTAGCAAACGGGCCAGGGGGTGTAATTCGGTGCCTCTGACTCTTACACTTGTAAGAGTATAACTTGGTTCCCCGCACATGATATTATAACCCGAATTTTTTAATTATTTATTTTATTTATGGATTATATTTTTATTGCAGAATTAGTTGAGTTTATTTAAATTATTAATTCATTTATTTTTTAGTAACTGTAGACCCATGGATATTTTAAAGAATTTTTATAAGTGATGAGATATGATTGGAGGTCCATTGTAATTTAAGTGGATGTGTTAGCACTTGATTAAGGAAGTTGTATATAAATAGGGTTTTGTCAAGCTAGGGTTTTATTTTGTTATATGTAAAGAAGAGAAAGAGGGGAGAAAAAAAAAAAGAAAAAAGGGTTACGACAAGGTAAAAGAAATTTCAAAGTGTAGTCTTATTTATTTATTTATTTTCTTCGTTGTACGCCGAACATGGATGAAAAGTTAAGGAGAATTGGTTAAAAGATTAATGGCTTATCTGCGAACATTCTTTTTGTATATTTTATATATGTATCAATTATTAGGGCACTATAATAGAAAATAATTGATTGATCTAGAATGATGTGAAGTTAAAAGGGAAAGTTTGTTTATGAAGATAATCATATACATGTGTGTGTATATATATATGATGAGGTGTAGGAAAAAAAAAGGCCTACAGCACACAGTGCTAAGAGTGTGTATACATATATAGATTATATTGTTGGTTTGATGAAAGTTGTCAACAGAAAAAAAAAAAATAAAAAAAAAAAAAAAAAATTATTTGATTGTGACTTGATATGAATGATTGAGGGGTTATTTGTATATATATAGATAAATATACACAAGAGACAAAGAATGTTAAATTGAAAAAAAAATTTATTAGATTGGTTACTGACATGTTGTTTGGGGATAGTTAGATAACCTTTATATATATATGTATGTATGTTTATAGGTTATTGGGTATTAACAGTAACTTTTTTTTTTTTCAAAAAAAAGATTGAGAATGAAGTGATATTACAGAATTGTAAGTGAGCTGATTAAAATTATTTAACGTAAAAGTTATTAATTTTAGTTACTTTGAAGGAGAGAGAATATATAGTTAATGATTTTATTAATTGTAATTTTAAGGTAGATTTTAGAATGATAAATATTTATATTGGTGTATTCAAGATCATGACAGATTTTTCTAATTTATTTTATATTGCATATTTGGACATCAGGTGAGTGGTTTACCTTGTTAGTATTAAAATTTGTAAATTGTTCCATGCATTAATGCTTTTAAGGTTGGATTTTGTAAACTAGTATTTGTGAAAATATATTTATTTTGGATAAGAAATATTATATTTTCTGCCATGGAACATGGGAAAAAATGTTTAAACACTTGGTGCTCAGTTTGAATTTATCAAATTGTGATGAATAATTATTTTGTGGTTATTAGAATGAAAACAAAAGTTTAGGGGATAGGCTCTTTAAATGGTGTGACTCTGGTAACTAAAGAACAAGCCCGTGAAAACCGTGTTCTCAATGATTGTAGAAATAGGCCCGCGAAAACCATGGTGATCTCAATTGGATCGGCTTAGGGAAAAACCTCAGACTAGGTGACTCTTAAGTGCGATGTTAAATCCAACATGCACTGCCCATGAGAAAGTATAATGGCCCACATGTTATATTTAATTCACATATAATAATTCACAGATTAATATTTGACATCATTGTTGTGATCAATATATTGAATTATAGATGTTATTGCACTCTAATGTGTAAGTTTTTTAAATTAAGATTAATTATGCATGGATATTCTTTTTACTTAAAATGTTTTTGATTAAATTTTTTAGTTAAAAATTTATTATTTTCAAATTGCTATTATTATTTTGGCTTGGTAATTCATTCACTAGGCTTTTAGCTCACCCCTCAATTTTTAATATTTTTTAGGTGAGATAAAAGGATCATATCAAGATTTTGGATTGAGTTGGGGCTGTGACATCATGAGTATGTGATCTCCTATAGGTTTATTTAATTGTTTATTTAGATTTAAGAATTTAGGAATTGGTTTTGATAAGTAAAGGTAATTAGATACCAGATATTATGCATTTTATTATTCTCAAGTATAAGATGTTTTATAACAGAGTGCAAAACAACTTAATAGTATTGAAGGTTTTGGTGATTTGATTTTATTAGTTGACAAGATTTTAGTGGCTTCTTGTTACATAAATATATATATTTAGATATTTGATGTAGAATGACATTTAGAATTATTGTTCTTGATAGTTTAATGCAGTCATTTTTATAACTCTTAAGAGTTTATTAGCATAATCTGGAGTTTCAAGGTTATATAAACTTGCAAAGGGTTAGCAAGAGTTGAGATGACAACATAAAAGAACATAATATATTGAATTTTATGATGATTTTGGGTTAGTTTATTCAACTTCTAAATTTTTAAGATTTTTAGACAAAAGAAATAATAGTGTGATTGGTGACTTTACGTGTTTTGCTAAATGTCACCTGTCTTAGAATAAGATTGGGGATAGATGGAGATTAAGGGTGGAAACGAGCCAAATCGAGCTGAGCTTCAACTTGTTCAAGCTCGACTCGAGCTCTCTGAACCAAGCTTGAGCTCGATTCGACCTTTTATATAGGCTCGAGTTAGGCTCGATAAAGAAGAACTTAGGCTCGAGTTCGGCTCGCAAATAGCTTGATTAAACCAAAAAGTCCAAAACAACGTCATTTTACTTTAAAATATAATAAATAAAATATTATTAAAAAATATAATAAAAATATTATTTAAAAAATTAAAATATAATTAAAAATATATATTTATTATCGAGCCTAGCTGAGCTTTACTAAGCTCGACCTCAAGCTCGAAACTAAGCGAGCGACAAGTCGAGCTTGATTCGAGCTCGTTTTATTTACGAACCGAACTTTTTTCAAGCCAAGCTCGAGTAGCTTGCAAGCATCTCGATTCATTTCCACCCTTAATGGAGATTAGAGAATTGCATAAGCCATTGCATCGCATGACGTGTGCATCATTATATTATGTTTTTGTGAAGATTGTTATGAATATCATGATTTGTTGATTATGTTCACTCATGCACACTAGCACATTCCTACTTGCTAGGCAAGTTTGCTCATTCCCTCCATATTTTAAGTGATCCAGCGAGGTCAGAAAGTGATTATCCAAAGCTGAGTTGACTACTGGATTGACTTAAAGTACATTTTTAATTATATTAAATTATTATATTTTATTTGTGCAACTCAGATTGTGGGTCCCATATCTATGATACTTGGGATTGTATTATAATGTTTGTTTGGCTATGTAAGCCTTGAATAATGTCATGAGGGTGTGACTTTATTTATATTCATGATTTTATATTTATTTATTCAGTATGGGAATGGAGGATAGTTTTAGATGCTCTGATTGTTATTATTGTGTTATGACTTAATCTTGGTACAGGTTTTTATTAAATTTTATTATATCTCGTATTCCCATGCCGTCCGTCCCGAATAATTAAGTTAGGGGCGTGGTAAATTGGTATCAGAGTTCTAGGTTGCGATTATTTTCGGGTCTTGGGTAGTAAGGCTTAGTCATTTCAATCGAAATAAATTGTTTATCACTTTATACTAATGATTTTGGATCTAATTGTGGTTGTATTTTATAGAATGGCTAGACGTGGAAGAAGTGAACACCAAAGGAATCAAACTAGTGGTTAAAATCTTGAGGCCTCAGGTGAAGAGCAAGGAGGTTTTCTTGAGGTAGCATTGGCAAATATGGGTTCCTACAACTAACTTATGAACAGATGATGTAATTTATGCGGCTTAGTAGGCTCAATATGAGTATTGGGTGGACTGACTACAACACATGCTCCAGTTTATGTGACAGCATCTGTCTCAAGAGATGCTCTCATTATGAGAATAATCAGTCAATTTAAGAAATACGATCTGCCTAGATTTAATGGGAAAATCAAGCTAATGGAAACTGAGAGGTGGTTGGAAGAAATCTCTGAGATGATGGAGACTTTAGATAGTGAAAGAGACGAAGTTAGAATCAAGAAGGTGATTACACTCGAAAAAGTGTAATTATAAACCTTTTAAAGTATTGGTTTTAGTTTTTTTACGACGATAATTTCAATGTTTTAATATTAGTTTGAACTTATGGTTTTGTTTTCTTCATCGCAGTGAATCGGATGAGATATTCTTGGAAGATGATGAAGAAAACAGTGAAAGAATACTTGGGAGCAAACAGGAAGAAGAGCTGGAGTTTGGAGAAGAATTAAGGGAGCTATTCCAGTATGACCGTCCGGACGCATAAGCCAACCGTCCGGACGGCCGAGAGTTTGCAAATTCCTGACTTGAAGAAATTACACTACCGTCCGGACGGTGATGTCGAGCGTCCGGACGGTCGACAAAAATCTGAAGCCGCGGGATTTAATTTTTTAGGGTTTCTTGGTTGCCTATATAAAGGAACCTTGTTTCATATTTTCATTATTATTCTTTCCAGCCGTTTTAGGAATATAGTTTAGAGTTTTCTTTGAGTTTTAGAGAGATTTGAGAGAAGAGTTTGAGAGAACTCTTGTGAAGATGTTGGTAGATTTCGTTATTCATCTTTCGTTATTGGTGTTTTCTTGTTTCTTGGGTGCGTGTGAAGCGTATTTCAAGTAAGTTTCAACTGTTTCATCGTTCTTTTTCTAATATAAGGATTCGTTTTTAGTTTCTATGCAGATTTAGAGATTGGCATGTTAGGTTTTACGTACAATTCATCGTTCTTGCATGAAATTTCATTCTAGATCTAGGGTTTATCTTTATAGTTTATTTTCTGTTTTTCTTTAGATATCTTGAATTATTTGTTCGTGCATGCGTAGTTTAACGTAGAAATTTATGTTTCTTAATTTTCTTCCATAATTAATTTAGGGTTTCTGGTTTAGATTTAATCTTGATAATAAATTTCAGATATTAATTATGCAGATTTTCAATATGAGTGGCTAAGTTTCTAAATCTTGGTTTAACATTCCAAAGTAGGATTAGGATTATCAAGTATTTTAAAACCCTAGGTTCATATACATATACG